>CAJQZM010023252.1:0-12066 GCA_907164665.1 Colias nastes | reverse complement strand
AATAAATAAATAAAGGGATTTTTATAGTTTTTGTGCGAAAAATAATTTATAATGAGGGGCAAGTTTTAGGAAATCAGTACTATTATCATTTTGAATGTTTTCTCAGTATATGAAAAAAAGTACATCGAAAAGACATTGACATATCACATAGGAATTTGACCTTTAGACATTTTCTCTTCAATATCTCTATTTGAAATTGGCTTTCAAATCTTAGATATACATGTTTCATAATAGGAAATTTACTAGGGAAAATGTTTCCCTACGCCAATTTTATTAGGACAATTTTTTAAATCAATAATGCTTTTAAGTCGTTTAATTTACCTTGCAAGACTATCAGTATCAGAGTATATTTCATCAGACGCGGAAGACGCGCCAGAGGGTGCGGGGGAACGGCGAGAACGGGGCGAAGCCCTGCGCGGAGTGCGCGGGGCGGAGCCCGGGCCCGAGCCGCGCCTCTCACCAAAGAGAGATAATCCTGGAAGAATAGGCATTATTACGCTTAATTAAAGATGTACCTGTCTAGATCTTTTAAATCTATACTAATAATATAAAGCTGAAGAGTTTGTTTGTTTGTTTGAACGTGCTAATCTCGGGAACTACTGGTCCGAATTGAAACATTCTTTCGGTGTTAGATAGCCCATTTATCGAGGAAGGCTATAGGCTATATATCATCTCGCTAAGACCAACAGGAGCGGAGCACTGCGGGTAAAACCGCGGAGCGCAGCTTGTTAGTATATATATAAGTGCCCAGCTGTTTATATTATTCGATGGTGACTGGATTTATTGGACGGAACTCAGTAGGAATTTAGTCAGTAAACAAAATATGTCCCCACTTAAAAAAAAGGTTATTAAATATTACATCATCACTAAACACAACAAGGTTATATTTCCTTTGATAAAGACAGGAACACGTGCTTTCTGCATTTAGAATGAAACATGCAAGCGTGTACACCGGGCGCCAAAAGTTCGCACTAACCCTGGAACATCTCCTTCACTTTCTCTCCCGTATCGTGCAGCAGGGTGTCCAAGCTCTGTCGCCGTCCCCTCTCCAACTCAGCTCTGAGGCAAGCAGTTCGATCACTGACTCGTATGATGCGTCTAGGTGAAGCGGCCGATACTTTAGACTCCATCGGACTTGGCGGGGACTTGTCGGGGCTTGAACGCGGTCGGAGGGAACACTTTTCGAAACTTATCTGTAGAGAAAAAAAGAGCGTGTCAGAAGTAAAACTTCTATGGCAAGATTCAAAGATATCAACATCGTCGTCTTACTGTATGACGTCACGATATTGCCATGACGCGACCTTGAAATGTAAAAACATTTTGCTATTCCATTAGGTTTCTTTATGAAGCAATTTTGTATTGTGAAAATACATAATTTGATACGAAAAGCTATTTCAGCTAGAAGAGCCGGCAAGAAACTATGTAGTCTGTATCTATATACTTAGTAGTTAGATTTTTTAGCTTCTACATTCGATATTCTTAATTATTTTGATATAAAAATCAACAGCAATTATGTAATACACTGTTTGCTTATTAACACAAAAATCTTAACTTAAACTTCTCACAGACAAATTCCAACCAAAAAAATGAGATTCTTCACAGTTAATATTTATAACATTTCAAAATAATACCTCTTCCGGGCTAGAATAATCGAGGTCGATTTCCGTCCATGTATCCGGGTCGGGTCTATCCACTTTCCGCAGCCATTCCCTAACGTTTTCATCGTTATTCGAACACACCTCTTCAAGATTCTCGCTTGCATTCGATTCACTTGCCGTGTCTGTTATTGTTGATTGATCTATGTCTGTGAAAATGTAGGAAATTTATCGAGAGACAATAAAATTTATCGAGACACAAGTTGAAGGCTTGAAATATGCCTAGCTATGAAATTCTTTTTATTCCAAATTAGCTTCACTGATAGAATAGAACTTAAAAACCATTGATTTAATTCGTTTTCATGAACTATACTAAGAATATTATAGATATAATGATATTAAAACTATGCGCGATCTAGGAAACTCCGTTTGGGTCGCAGAACTTATTAAGTAATAAGTAGTAAAATTAGGTTTTATGAAGTCAGGCAATGTTA
Source organism: Colias nastes (assembly GCA_907164665.1). Classification (NCBI taxonomy): domain Eukaryota; kingdom Metazoa; phylum Arthropoda; class Insecta; order Lepidoptera; family Pieridae; genus Colias; species Colias nastes. The sequence goes on along the minus strand of CAJQZM010023252.1, from coordinate 9,977 downwards.
CACTCTTAATGTACGTACAAAAATTCATGAACTGCAAAAAATGTGTATAACAACAAGGGTTGTTTATAATATGTATGTACTAAAAAAACAGATAATTAAACTTTCGATACAAGCTTTCGGAAGACGAAATATAATACATCTTATCAGATATTTTTATTTTGTGCTATTATTTACAAAAATCTTACCATTCCTAGTAGACTGTCGTCTAGAACGATGTCTATGTATTTCATCCGATATTCTCTCGAGATTTCGCAGCGCAGACGAATATTTCTGCTTAGCATCAGTAACTTGTTCCTCTAGTGTCTGAATCCGAGCCTTTTGCGCTTCTAACGCGGCGTTGATACGAGCTTTCTCTTCGAAATACGGCCTGTAGGACATTCCGGGCTCGAAGGACCATATTTGCAAGCGGCCAAAGACAATTTTGATAATGCTGAATGTTTTTTTTCGTATAATTTATCTAAATTGTCTTTGACATATTAAAAAAAATGTGTGCGTGTACTAGTGTACACACGTAAGAAGTGAAACTTCTTTATGTCCTTATTTTTCAAAAAATAATTTTCTTTAAGCAACTTTTCAGAAATACGTCAATCACGCGTGGTAGGGATAAAAACAAGATGGCGCGTAACGGAAAAATGTTACACTAAATTTTTTTCCAACCCCGATAAAGAAGTTTCACTTCAAAAAAAAACATATTAATTTGTTAATTAGCTATGTCCCAAACCTTTGTTAATATTATATTTTATTTACAATACACATCGGAAAGGCTTTTTACCTTACTTGGTAATTAAAACATATAGAATAATTTCACAACAAATAGAAATACAAAGAGTACATTGAAGCATGTGTGCATGCGAATGCACTATAGGAATTTATAGATTTTTCGTCTATATATATATACAATTTATATTTTACAAAATGTATTTTTTTTTTTTAGAAATTACCATTTACCAATTATCTTTAAAATGATAAAACAAAACAACATATTTTAATATATTGTTATGTTCTCAATATCATAACGAAAAATCATCAAATCAAAATCCTTCTTATTAAATATTTATTTCTACCATGCATAAGCAAAGAACATAGATAAATGAACAAAAAATTTGTACCAAATATTAGAATGCTCTTGCGGACGGCTGCGTGCGGCCTGTGGAAGATACATTACTCTGTGCAAACTAATCAAGCATTATAATATTTTGTACTACAGAAATCGTTAGTGCTAAGCTTAACTACAAGAAATGTAGTACATTTTTGTATTAATATTAGCTTGTGTCTCGAGCTAATAAAGTAGTGAAGGCGTTATACAAAGAAAGAAGTAATGATTCAAGCAAGTGTGTGCGTACTATGTATTTATTTATGCGTTGACGCACATATACAGTGGTAGATTTAAAGGTAATAAATAATATTGATATTATTAAGACTTACAATCTGTTTTTAACGAACTAGCATACAGTCGCTAATTTTAGTAAATAGTAATATTCAAAAAAATACATAATTTTAGAAACAATTTTAAATGTTACATATTTTTCTAGAAGATGAAAAAATGTGGAACTTTAGACTCGGAATCATGCACAAACAATTTATAACAGTAATGCTAATAAATACTTCATGATAGCTTCAAATGAATTCTAATCAATGAACACTTAGTGAGTCAATCTTATTTATGTATAGAAAATGTTATAAAAAAAATTGTAGCTTCTATCGTCTTTATATGAAAATAAATAAATAAACAAATAATTTCGTAATACAATCTTTATTTACTTTAATAATTAACATTACGGACCCTCTTCACAATTCGCGTTAGCCCAACAAATGATCGTCGATGTTTGCCATTACGGCGATTACAAATATCAAAACATCTACAATAATGGCCAATTATAGATGTTTACGCTATCGTGATTGCCTCTACTCGCGCAACGCTGCCTATTGTAAAGAGGGCCCATTAGAAGTAATACTGGTTGTAAGATTTTTCCATTTTTTTTTTACAAAAAACACTATTTTACCTACAACTCGCTCACTCGCTCACCTGGACTTAGTAATATGTCGTTTGAGGCTATTCTGCAGTTGCTGCACTAACGCAGCGGCCGCGCGGTGCGTCGCCGCTTTCGTGCGTTGCGTCACCGCAGCCGCGGTGCGGTCCGCTTCCGCCTGGAAATCGGAACGCGTGTTTGAATATGTATTTAGTTTGTTAAAGGAAAAATAACATAAATTGAGAACCTATTTCAAGAAAGCAGAGAAAACTATAAATAATTGTAGGTAAAAAGTAAGTGGTAAGGTGATCGAAAAACGTTTGTAGCACAACTAAGATACTAGTTTGAGTAGTGTAGTTATGATAATAAATTTATTTTTAATTTTAAAGAAGTTATAAGAATGCCTGTTTAGATGCATGCAAAAACAATGTTTTTTTTTATAGTAGAGTGGGCAAACGGGCTTGTGGAGCTCCTGTTTGTAAGCGAGTCCACTGTCCATATTCATCTACAGGCGCTTCTGCAGATGCGTTACCGACTTTTTGAGATGGTAGAACAGATTAGCTAAAAATTTTACAACAAATTTTTACAAACCTCTATATTAAGTTTAATGTTATACCTGATTAACTCTATGCGTCGCATGATTAAGCATCTCCTGCCACGCCGGGTCCAGCGTGAGCCCGCCAGAGCCGTCAGCGAGACGAGCGAGGCCCTGCTCCGCAAGGTACACCATCTCCCTTGCAGCTGAATGGGCGCTATTCGCTTTGTCGTAAGCAAGGTTCGCTGTGTGCAGCTCTTGGGATGTCTGTCAAGTTAATTTAGACTGGTAGGTAGTTTTGGTGAAATTATTTCTATTATTATGGCTACGATAGAAGAATAATTTTCTGTATTCACTTCTGATATATTCCTAAATATATATTCACTCCTCTTACTTATGATTTCAATTTATTAAAATACTAAAATCATTATTTTGATGGCAGAAATAGGGTAAACAAATAAGTTAAATTTGCTAATTATAATATGCTGAGCACAAAATTGATTTTACAATGCTATTAGAAAATTTCTTCTAATAAAAAACAATATTTTCTTTTAAAAAAATATAATCTGTTGCAGGTCACTGTTTTATAGTAATAATTCTAATACTAAATTTTGAAAATTATTTTCTAACTTTTACTTACAATATTAGCTCTGAATCTAGCTTCATAATAAGGCCGTGCTTTGTGCACACTGGTGCCTAGTTTTTTAGTCAGTTGTTGTATTCGTAAGTGTCCCTCAGCCAAAAGCCGCCGGAAAGCGAGTCGAGCTTCATCGAGCTCTACTTCAAGCCGATTTATTTCATCAGTAGCTGTATTTAATCTTTCCAATTCAATCTGCAATTGATAAAAAATTATATCATTAATTAGTGATTTTATTATCGTAATTAATTTTGTAATTCTATAGGAATCTTAGTGGAAAATTTTATAAGAACCGCTTCTATAGAAAGATGTATTAATTTAGCTATAAATATAACACGTACTCATGTCTTATAAAATATTATATTGAGCGTGGGAAAAGTTAATTTGTATTGTTCACGTATTAATATCTTTATTGATTACTGTACCTGTACTCGAGGATCTAGAGTTTCTGAGCATTCAGCTGCGCTATCGTTCATTTTTCTATCAAAATAAGCGCATTTTAACCAATCTTACATTTATATTAAAGCACTAATTAATTATTTTATATCCTTATTTATCAATACAATAATTCGCCATCGCTAAAAAGCGAATATTGGCTGCGAAAAACACGAAATTAGCACAAATACAAATCCTTATTCCTTCCGCTGTACAGAAATGTCAAAGAAATGATATAATCTGTCATTTAATTTAACATAACATGCACAGATACATACCAATTCACAGCAAAGAAAATTGTTTATAATTTTATTAGTGTGATTTGTGGTGTGATTTTACGATAGTTCCAGGAAGGTTCCAGGATATATTTATGTTACAACACAAAATACTTGATGGTAGCTTTTATGTCCTAAGTCATAAGTGTTCAAAATTTTATCTTGATGGTGCATAATGCATATAAATTTATACTTAGAATTTATATCACAGAGCGAGACGTGAAAAATCTTGAAAAATGAACACGCAGTATAAATTTGTCTTGAAGCTTGAGATTCGTGTTTGTAATAAGAGCGGTTTCTTTCAGGATTCGTGTGAATCACAGAGCAAGTATATATTTAATATACCTAGTATGGTATTAAAATGTTTTGTCGATTTACGTGGCCGAACACGATTGTTCTATGGAGCCTTGTAAGGAGCTTTTTTGACAATTTTTAATGCGGAGCTTTTTGTTTATGGCTATTGGCTACTTAAGCGCCTTATTCACGGTCCATTTGGACGTACGTCCCGCCAAGGTCATACACGATGCACGACGCAAAACGACAGTGAATAGTATTGACGTACGTCAATAATAATTATTATTATTTTGCTGGATGTGCACGACCAATTTTTCGTCCAGCGAGCACCCCCACCACCGCGAACGTCGTGCAAGCGATCCTGCATCGTGATTCGTGCATGCTCGATCGTGAATAGGCTTGCTGTACAGCAGATTAGGGCTGTTTTCCAATTACAGAGCATAATGCGACTCAGTGGCGCACAATGCCGAATTATGCTGATGCTTAATTGGAACGTGAAACGCACCAGCAGGTTGCGCTAAGTTCAGTGTTGAAAAAAAAAATATTCATAGAGTTAGCAATAACCTCATTAATGTGTAAATAAAGTGGTATAGGTACATAATAATTGGTTGCAAACTATTTACGGTTATTTTAAGTAATTTGGATTTTGATTATTTCATTAACATTTTTTTCAATGTTTGTACCTTCATCCATACTTATATTTATTTTTTTAACACAATTTGAATTAACTTTGATTATTTCGAAAAAACTACAATGAAACGAAAGCTTTAAAATTTTTTCCAACAATAGGCATGACGACAGTATCCATAAATGATCGTATTAGTATTTTTAAGGGAAAATGTATAATAAATAAATTAAATATAGTGACTTAGAAATCTTAAAAACATTAAGATTAATGAGATTATCAATAAAATAAAACATTGAAATTCTGCAGTTGGCCATTTTGACTAAAACACGCGTGACGTCACGCTTAAGTAAACAACTCACGTCAGATGTGTTTTGTTGTTATGAATATGTTGAGAATACGCATTTTTATTTATTTTCTATTGTTTCACGTATGCTTTATCGACTCAGAACAGAAATATAATTGCGAATTCACGAATACATGGTTCGGGGTTCCCCGCGCCAACTTTATACAATCATTTCTTATTATTTTCTCGCTTGAAATAATTACTAACACATTTTTGAGCATTATTTTTATGTGGATTCACACTACAATACTGCACACCACTTATAAACTTTGAAATTCGTTTTTATAACACATATTAAATAAATATTTTTTTAATTTTCTTCGCAATGCGTACAAATAATTACGTATTTACTAAAGAGTGACGTCACGCCTACGCCATGACACCTGCGAGCTGTTTTGGCACAGTTAATAAATATTTTTTGAAAAATGGCTTTTATCTTCGTTAAATTTAAGTATATTACCGAAATATAGGGTTTTTCTTGTATAGTAAACGTATACACACATTATGGAAGAGGATTTCAAAATCTTTCGTCATGCCTATTAATAATTACTAACGATAAATCGATTGCACGCATCAATAAGCGTTGCTGTAGTTGGAACATTCAACGTTAAGCATTATGCCGCATAATGCGCTCTAGTGCTGTAATTGGAAAACACGGTAGGACTGTTGATATTTTATAAAATATCGTATTTTCGATCCACTCAAGTGCGGGACGCCATTTTGCAAAAATCGGGTTATGTGCGGAACCGGCTCCCGGTGCCGCCGCACAGGGGGTTTTTGGTGGTCCAATATTTTTTTAAAGTCGATTATCTCAGATTCCTTTATCAATAGCACATTTGCAAGTATATATATATATATTGATAGATAATAAAATACTCTATGCCTTGTCAAAACATGGTAATATTTAAATAAATAAAAACAACTTGTAAGTCAAAGCAAATGTACCCTTGTAATTTTTGTTACATTTTGTCTGCTAATAAAAAATTAAAACAGCTGTTCAGTGAGATTTTAATATTTATTGATCCTTTGTTACACTCTTCTTACGAGAAAATAAAAACATCATACCCTCCCATACATTTTTTTTACACATTCCCTGTTTATTTTTTTGTACAAAAGACTACCCACTCAATGTGTCATCAAAAGTGGGGCACATAAATCATGTGGTTATTATGTTAACTTGATTTATAGCTAGCCTGTTCTTTCCTTAACATGTCATATAAGTTAGAAAGAGGTAGGACAATAGACCGTTTTTTAAAGCGAACGCAAAACCATCGACTGTTGATCGACCGGGAGCCGGTCGCCCCGCACACAAGCCAAATTTGACACCGACCGGCTCCCGGTCGATCCGCACACCAGTGGCACACCACACCGATATTAATTTAAAATATTATATCAATATCGATATTTCGATATATCGGCTTTATTTAAATAAAAATCGTAAGTCAGCTCAAAAATGATTACACAATTTATAGTCTAGTAGATTTATTAAATAAATTAAATTATGAATGTATATAAGTAGTAGGTTATCATCATCATCATCATCATCATCAGCCCATATACGTTCCCACTGCTGGGACACGGGCCTCCTATGAGGGTACAGGCCATAATCCACCACGCTGGCCAAGTGCGTGTTGGCGGATGACACATGTCGTCGAACTTTTTAATTCTTCGACATGTCGGTTTCCTCACGATGTTTTCCTTCACCGTTCGAGCAGTGGTGATGTTACAACATGCGCAGATAAATTGAAAAATCAATTTATTTCCTGCGCGCTCGCCTGGTCTCGAACCCCGGACTTATCGATTCGAAGTCCGAGGTCTCACCACTGTTCTTGGTAATTACTTTTTAAATTTAAACAAGACAATTATGTAGGTATACCAATATTTTTCTTAGAGTTTTTAAAAATACTCTTTGTTTTATATGTTCAGCTGTTTGGCTAAAGATTGATTGAAGAAGCAACTCGTTCAAATGATAAAAAATTGTCAAGCAACTGCTAACTTTAAAATCATTACGGTCGATTAAGTTTACGATGATTTTGTAGATTAAATAATTTACTGAAAAAAAATTATTAAAAAAAATATCGACCATCGATATCGATATTTCAATATCGAACTATCGATATATCGTCCAAAAAAATATTAGTAATAAATATCAATATTTCGAAATAATAATATCGATATTTCGATATATCGATATTTTATCAACACTCAACAGTCCTACAGCAGATTAGCATATATACGTAGCATACGATAAATTTTTTTCATCCAAAACCTCTTCCTTTTTCTTTTATTCTCTTCTGCTGCTGACAATATCAGAAGAACTCCCATTTTTTGGCGTTTTGATAGAGCAGGTGGCATTTTCACACACGTCCTCTCGTTAACTTCGTTCGATTTATGATGCGCGCACAGCAGCCTTGAGCTGACGTACAGCGGGGATGGACCGTGAATATGCGTCGTGCATCGTGTATGACCTTGGCGGGACGTACGTCCAAATGGACCGTGAATAAGGCGCTTTAGATGTCAATGTCAACGATAAACTCATGAACATGTCAATTGTCATGAACTATCAAATGCCTAAAAAAATTGGAATCGTACGAAGTGAGAGTCTGTTGAACCAAATTTTTAATAAATAAGAATAAACAGTTGCAAATAAACATTGAAGCATGGTATGATAGTGTTTTAATTTTCGTGATATTTCACTTGAACCGTAAGGTAATTGTGTTTACTGTTACAGGCGACAGAAGTTGAAGAAACTATCAAACGAATCCAAGCCCATAAGGGTGTTATGGGTGTCGTCATCGTAAACCATGAAGGTTTGATCAATTTTTACTTGTTTCCATAGTGAATTTAACTTTTTAATAGCATGTAAGTACGTAGTTTCGTTTAAAAAAAAATATCGTTTATCGAGTACAAACTTTTCTTACAGGAATTCCAATCAAGAGTTCTTTAGATAATGCCACATCTGTGTTGTACGCTGGTTTAATTGGTCAACTTACTGAAAAAGCAAGGAATGTCGTCCGTGAGATGGTAACTGATCAATAATTTTAACAATTTCATTTACAAATTATTTACACATACAGGTCTATGGATGTTTACCAACATCAGTCTTAAACTGTAGATTCTTTCTTACAGAGTTAACTAATATGATATTCAAAATGGATAGTATTAGAATAAAATATTAGATAAGGATAATCAATTAGAGATCAATATTGCTAGGTTACAAATAAGACAATACTTTACAATAAAATTCTTTTGGCAACTTCATTGTCGTATACTTTTATAATATAAAAATATTGAATGTATTTTAATGATTTGTGTTAGATTTGTCTACACCTGGATTTGGATAAAAAATTACAAAAATGTCCATCCAGGCTGAGTTGTTAGTAGTTGATAGAAAGTGCAAAACTTATGTTTCATATTAGCATTCTTCATGTACATAAATACTTGTTAATTTTATTTTTATATAGGTATATAAATTGAAATAAAGACAAACAATAATGTCTGAAGTCACACACTACTTATTAGATAATAGTTTTTTATTTATAAGTACTCTTATGTTATACTAACTTTCACTTTCATTATTGCTTTAAATTTGTACTTATATATTGTTAGAAGCAACATATTATTGTATACGTTTTTACATTGTCAATTGATATTTTTATCCATATGTAAGATAATATGTTCTTTTTGTGTTTTTGCATATTTTAAATCTTAAAATAAGTATAACAATCTAGTAATAAAAAATTAGCTTCAAATTTTTGCCATATCCAATCTCTATGGAGACTTTGTAATTACTCAGATCTTTATTATAAAGGATAATTATATTTTTTAATAGCAACTCTTCGTAGTGTTTCACCTTTTTCATAGCTTTTGTACATTTTTATTAACATCCAAAACATACTCATGTTGTGTACTGTGTACTATATTAATTACTAGTTGTAATGGTTGTGTAGAAAAAAACAAAACTACATAGTAAGCTACAATACTGACAAGTATCAGCAAAATCCGTAAGTGGTTCTGATCAGTTTTGTGTAAAAGGGCAACAAACATACACCCATACATATTCGTAAGTAGACTCACGTTTAATAAACTTTACGCATTCATTTTTTCATTCCAGGATTCCACCAATGAGTTGACGTTTCTCAGAGTCAGAAGCCGAAGGCATGAGATACTCATTGCTCCGGATCGGGAGTTCATTCTCATTGTAATACAGAATACATCAGACTAGTCTACATTCATTTACTAGGATATAAGGAAAAATTTAGTTTATATAACTTATGACAGACGCGTTATAATCAGTTTCTTTAGCAGGTCATTAATTATCTGTCTGTATAAATGCAATAATTAAAAGTTAATTTAAAATATGGGCAACTTAGCAATAAATAAGTTTGTTCAAAAATATTGTCATTGAGATTAGACAAGTCATTAAATTGTTTTCGGTAAATGAGGTTTGCACCAAAAAATAGTTTCCAAAATTGTATTTCATAATTGAAAAAAATGTATTAATCACTCAAAATGCAGCCTATTTAAAGTAAAATAATATTTAAGCTTAATTTTTTTATTGGATAAGCATGTATTTATTAAATATTATATACTTAAATAGTTTGTTTTATTCTTAGACCGGGAGATATTGACACAAAATTTCGAGTCATTTGTAACAGGATGGCGGTTCTACAGGGGTCTTAGTACGCAATAACAAAAAGAAAAATGATGGTGTGAACGCTGGTACCGGCGGCTTAGTCGCGTGCGCGTTAGTCGAACTCGTCGGAAAAATAGCGAAAGTCGAACGATTTGTAACACAAAAATTTTAGAATTTACCGATAGCCCATAAAAAAGAAGTAGGCGGTAGTGTCATGCCATACT
>CAJQZM010023251.1:0-26714 GCA_907164665.1 Colias nastes | reverse complement strand
ACATCCATACATCCATACTTACAAACTTTCGCCTTTATAATAGTATTTAGATTCTGTGCCATAAGGCCCTTTAAATAAACGTGACAAGTTCCACGTATATTAATTCCATACGTCACCGTATCTAGCACTAACTAACACCAGCTAGCTATACATCATACAATATCAAACGAACATATCTCAAGCGATCGTTAATTTCTCTAAGCATCACTCAAAGTCACGTAATGCAATAACAAATCTCATCTCAATTGATACTAGATTAGGGCACGATCTATCTCAGGTGACGCCTCTGCTTTACCTCCGACACTCGATTTGATAGTTCGGGACGTTGATCGATGTTCACCTTTCGAAGCTTTGAATTTGATTTAAAGTACATGGTTTTTCGTTTTGTATGAAACATGGAATACCTAAAAAGGTCTGCAGGTAGTGAGTGAAATAACGTAGTAAATGAAATAAGACAGTAAAATGAAATATTAAATTAACTGTAAAATAGCATGCATGGGTAAAAACCAGCAAAGTAAAATTTAAGAAATAAGATTGAGAACTCATACGTTCAAATTAAAAAAAAAATCTTGTACCTATGCCAAACTATATATTATGTTTAGAGTTTCCTTATCTTTTAGTTTTACCATAGCCTTCACTATGGTAGTTACTTCTCGGCTTTCTGTCAAGCTTAGAGCATAGTTAATCAGATAGTTCTATACAATAATTTAATACGGTACTTTCCCACTTATTCTAAATATTTTATTATTATTTCTTTATAACTTATAGTAATAATAAAACAATCTCCATTTCCTTCAACAACCACGATATACTTATATTCATTATGGCCATTAATCCCACCTTTATTGCTATCTACCCTCATCCAATATCAACGTTTTCTAAGACGCACCATTGTAATGGGCCCAAAAACTTTTTACCTATGTTCCGTGAAGAATTTAAGATCGTAAAATAAAAGGGGAGGAAACGTATCGGAGAGGCGGTCTCTGAAATTTTAAAGACTGAAGTACAAGTTTTACTGGAAGAGGTAAGTATTTTTTATACTATAGCAATAAATTTGAATGTTTTAATAAACTCATATAGGTGAACATTTGGAAACGTAAATTTAATCGATATATTTTTTTCACACTTCAACTGAAGAATTACTGGTGATGAACTAATATTAATTTTGTTTTACTCAAATTCTTTGGCAGAGTTCAGCATCGTAAATGTCAAAGAATCATAACATACATAACACTTTTTTTAATACGACTATAAACACCAACGCATATTATAATTAGTATTTATTTTAATATTCTAAACTACCATACTTATACATATTAGGTGTGAAATATAAACAAAAGTGAGAACGTTAAACTTTATATCTTTGGCAATTGAATTTTATTGGTGGGTTGCTGATATATCGAGGTGGCAAACGTAAATCTGTTGCAACGAAATAAATAATTTAAACCAATAAAACAGGCTGTTTACGCATAGGTAGAATATATCCATTTGTAACATATTCAATTTCATACATATATAGATTTATAAAATGTGTTTTTGTACCTTTTAACAATAATTTAAGGAATACTTTGTCTTTTGCATAGTTTAACTTGTTCAAAATACACATTAGTTCTGTATACAGAAGGATTCAATTGACATTTGACCACTCAATATAAATTTATCATCATGAGTGATGAGGCACCGCAAGATGAGATACTTAAGATTAAATTTACACCGAACCGCCCAGTCTATTACGAACAAAGTTGTCTAATAGTTTGTATTTTATTAATTTGTGAGATGTCTTGCCAATTATTCTGTAGCTATGCTAAGTTTTGTTGAGCGGACGCCGTCAATAGCGGTGTGCATCCCGCGGTGTACCAATTTGCAACATTTCCATTTTATTACCAGAAACAATGAAATTGCTACGCAATACAGTCAACTAAGTGTGACCACCTCGGAGACCATTGTCTCTAACGAATTGTCATCCAAACCCCTCCTCAAATGCAATTTTATAAAGTATACCGCATCGCCTGTCACCATCTTAATATACCATGAGATTCTGATTATTCTTGTGTGGGTGTAGTGACATGAATATGCGGTGTTCTACGTGTGTACGATTTCATATATTATTTATTCTATCCGGGATTATTTTAGTGACCATCTCGAATCTCGTTGGATGTAATCCCATTACGAATTCCAATTTCAACGAACACGTCAGGGAATTTTCTTTGAAGGAGGATGAAATTGTAAGTTATATTCCTGGGGATTTTGTTTGAAACATCATTTAGTATAATAATTCTGTTATATTCCAGAATTCTACAAATGTTAAGACGCTACTTAAGGACGGCATTGGCAAAAACACTAATTTCGGTCCCGTTCATAATCTTGTAAGATTTAAGGTATGTTTTTGAAGATATGCTACTTTGAAGTGTACAAATTTAGTATCTTACTTATTTAGTTATATGTACTTAGCAATAACACAATAACCAACCTCAAAGTTCATAACTCACGAACGACTCAAAATATTAATAAATTTATTAAGAACTAGGTTTCCGCCCGCGGCTTCGCCCGCGCAGTCAAAGAAAAACCTGCATAGTTCCCGTTCCCGTGGGATTTCCGGGATTGCGTCATTTTCCCGGGATAAAAAGTAGCCTATGTCCTTTCTCGGGTATCAAAATATCTCCATACCAAATTTCATGAAAATTGGTTCAGTAGTTTAGGCGTGATTGAGTAACAGACAGACAGACAGAGTTACTTTCGCATTTATAATATTAGTATGGATTATTTCATCTATAAAACACTACACGCCTAGACCCTACAATTAGTCCAGCATAATCTGACAGCTCGATTATATCTGAACAAATTAAGGCGTAGGTTTAGAGCAATTAAAATTGCAACGATTCAAACTGCGCCATGAAGTTAAAATGTGGAAATGCGAGCCATTGGTGGGAATATCGCTAGCGTGGCCCACATTCTTGATAACTTGTCAGAACGGAAACGTGAGTCAGTAGCCGATACTCATTTACATTTATTTTTTACCACATATCAATTAGAACGATAAAATACAATTCCCAGCATTGGCTGAAATGTTCTTCATTGTATGGACTATATGGGATATGTAGTTTGCTTTCGAATGATATCGGCATAGCGAGTGCTTTTTCTCCCATGACGACTCTAATTTTATTGTGGTGTTACCGCTTTCCCACACGCAGTCCTTGTGAAGGACAGGTGAGGGTATCGTCACAGGTACTCAAGGTAAGAGGAATGGAATTACACGTATCCGGTTATCCTATCAAACCATATCTTACAGTTTTATATAAATTACATCAAACCAAAGTAGGGATCTGATACTCTCTATTTAATAATTATTAACCAATGATAATATCAATATGTAATCGACCGCAATAAAAATAATAAAATCTTATCGAACACTTTCAAAGTTTCATTTCTAAAGATAAAACACGTGAATAAATCAGAAAGAAGGCGATGCGAAGCCCATTCTTGGTAATAACTTGTACAAATGGGATAGAAAAAATTACACCTCGCGTGACTCACACACTTCTGGATACTAAAGCGGAATGTGAAATGCGTAGAGATGTGAATCTTTCTTTTCCATGTAAATCTTTAGAGCTGATATAACGTGTATGTAACTGCAACAATTAATTTGATGAATATAGCTGTTCCTCATTTTGCAGAAAGTTCGTAAAATACAATTTTTTTTTTCGTATTTATTTGAATGATGACCATAGACTACGATTATTTTTACTTTAATTTTTAAGACGGCATTCATAATTACTGCCTCGATGCTGAAAACGGGGTCTTATAAGAATAAGCTTTTGAAGGCTTTTAAAATGACGATCGCTAAATTATTTATAAATAATGTAAATCAATAAATAAAATAGTTAAGTGAAATTCATGCTTCATGTTCCTACCTAGGTCGCCCGTGAATTAAATGCACTCAATGAAACTGTTGAAGATCTATTTTATTCCATTATAACATAAGAGCTTCAATCGGAAGAGAAACATTAAGGGCCGTGTGAAAAAAAAGACGGGTTGCACTCCGGGAGTGCCGGCAGAAGTGAAAACTTGATTATTAACGTTCAGCATGTTTGATATTTTGGAATGGTATCCGTCTTACGCATGGAATATAAGGGCTAAAAAAAAAAATCCGTCTTACGCTTTTTCGATCAGGCCACGTGTCCTGACGCGAGTTTAAGATTTTATACCCAACGCCGCTAAAGAAGTTTTCACTTCAAAAAGGGCAGTGCCCAGACTCAAAGCATTCAAGCATGACTTGACAACGGTCTAATTGAATTTAATTATTTCAACTAAAGAAAAAGACTCGACACAAATTAAAGTTAAGACAACGATCGCTTTTCATTCATACTTGGTCACGATGTTTCTTTAATTAATTTTATCTTTCGCTCTCCGGTGTAATTGATCATTGATTTTAATTTGTTCTACAGTCTATGCATTGGATGTTCTATATGTTTTAATGTGCCCTTATGAGTTTGAAAAATATGTCTTACGAATGTCCAGGTGGTTATTAAGTATTTTTCTCGTCATCTCAATAAAATGTAGTAGTCATCTCAGGACAATGTGATACTTTATATTTTATGTACTTAAGCCTTTTTAGTTTTATGGTAGTCTCAAGACTATCATAACTAAAAAGGCTTACTATTACTCATCGTCTCAATTTGCAGAACACACCTGATAATGATGTATCGAGTTCAGACTATAGTAGAGGGTTTCCCCACGACCATCAAGGTAGGTCTGAGGCATACATATCGCTTTCGTCATCAATTTACACAAAGAGAAGAGAAATTGACCAGTTATTGTTCAATACACTTAGCATCACAAAATAAGACGCATTGTTGTTGTGCATGTATCTCAATGTTTTTGTTAGTTCTCATTCAAAACATGTAAAAAAATCACTATTTTAACATAAAACCAAACTAATTATTTCATATTTTGTAAGCACTACATTTTTCAATAAACTATAAAGTAAGCATAAAATACCGATTACACTTAAAAATCAATTAAAGACTTACTTCTAAATTATCTAGGTTACAGAGGCCATGATTACGAAGAAATTCCCTACTACGGCTATGAACACGAATATCACTTACCGTCATATGATCATTCGTTCCACCATGGCCATGGCTATGACCATCATCATGGGCATGAACCACATCATTTGGAGCACCACAGGCATTACAATCATGTACGTATTCTTTTTCTGTTTCTTTAGTTTCACGGACGACAGAAGTTGGAATTGTTAAAATATGTAAAAAACATTCACGGTATTTATTACAATACTTATTGTTAAGCGTGATCAATTTATCTGTGCTAAATTATAGGTATAGCCCCAGTTTTTATTGTCATAGGTATAAAAGCATATGAAATGTTATTCTATATGGTAGGTACAGTCTATCCACAGTCTATCTCTGTAACACGTGAGTACCTACCATAATCGATTTTAACGGTACATACTTAGTGATATTATTAGTAATTATCTATAAGAGTATTATAATATATTTAAAAGGATAAAAAGCTTACGTTATAAAGAGGATGATAAAATAGGAATTCAAGTTGGGGCTTGGGCTACAAAAAATCTAAATCAACCAGGAATTCGCAGATTCCAACTTGTAGGTATAGAAATACATCTGCAACATATTGTTGATAAAATATAAAACCAATACCTCGAAGTACATACCTCATCTTTAATGTATGCTATAATATCAAGTCAATTGTTTAGAAGTACAATGCATATCTCACGTACCCCGTTAACATGCAATAACACCTTGATACGCCGGTAGAAAAAATATCTAGCCGATAGCGCTAGAATTATAATAATAAAATCGAACGTTTTGTAATGCAAATTATATTAAATGTAATCGCCCGAATACAAATGGATACATTAATTTTTTTTGCGATGTAATTTAGAATAGCATTACCTACAGTTTATTTTACAGGAAGTTATAAAATAAATCGCTTATGAAGCACGCACGTCTAATATGAACAAATCTTATAAATAATTTATTTTATTATCGCTAAGTAGGTGTCCTATGTTGTCTACACGTGTTTTGTTACATGTTCAAAGTTAAATAATTTAAAACTCGAACAAATTCGATGATTTTATCTCGCGTATAGGTAGTTAAACATTTAAATACCTAACATGAATTTTTTTTAATTACGTTAATAAGTAGGTACCTATGTAGATTGTAATTTTGAAAAATTTAACAAAAATTATGTATAACCACAGAATAGCTAGGTAGGTACCTATTAACTTGGCATAACGAATCGCACATATAACATAAACGTAAAGAGAAGTAGGTAGGTAGGTAGGTACCTATTTCTTATAAGATTTCCCATTCATGCTGATTTGTAATTACATTGTAATTAAAAACAAATGATTGTTTTAGGCATTAGCAGCGAAAGCAGTGTTATGGCCTATAGCTGGTATCGCTCTCTTAGGAGCTGCAGCGGCACTAGTATCAAACCCTATTCTACTTCAACTGGGAGTTGCTACTGGGAAACGAAGAAGACGAGATACTGAAGAAATCACTGGTCCAGACTTAGATCTACCATGGTCAGAAGATAACACACAAATTAAAGCCGAAATAAAAAATAAATGTCATGATTTGACACAATTAAAAAATACAAATAAACTCTTACCAAATAAGAGAAAACATTCTACGTTTGACGTCAACACAAAATCGATGAGTAATGAAGAAATTGACGAAAACTATATCAAAATACAGACAGAAAATACAGATGATTAATAAGATAATTTTACTTACTTGATTGTCCGGTTTACTTTTATTAATACCTACTCCTAGATCAGTAATTTCTATAAGTTTGTCCTTTCATTCAATAAAACTACTATTTCATTTGTTATTGTACTTTTTTCAGACACTCACCTCTTTAAATATCACGAATAAAGGGCACTACAGTAATTCACAAAACACTCACAATTATTTCACTAAACAACAATTGATACCGGTCCGATCGAACCAGTACAAATTAAACACAACTACATCTGCTCGTAAGCAACACAACAGTTATTGACAAAACAAAACTGTAAACGATCAATTGTTTGCACTAAACGTCATCAATGGGACCGACTAAACGACGAGTGAAGTAAGTTATCAAGTCAGCCGGTCCGCGGTCGAGAAACTGCTTTGAATGAAGTTGGTTAACTAATTGATGTATTGACCTTTCGCTGTGTGCGTGTGCGCAGGGGTGTTGAAAAACTCGCTGTGAGCTGTGTGCAGTGTGGCTGTGAAGAGCACGTGTCGACGGCTAGCCTACACACACGTCAACAAATAGTTGAGGGTGTGCTGAGGGTTCTTTTCCATTCTATATATTTTAAAAATGATTAATTAAAATAAAGACGTTCATATTCTGGCCCATTGATGAAATGAAATTTATTATAGCGAAAATGGCCATTATTTTCTGTGTAAATAAAATACAAAATACATAAGCTGTTAAAGTAAACAAAATACATAACTGCTTATCACACAGATTATCTACCTATATTTCATTTTTTTTTTTTGTTTTAATAGTCTGTATTTATACTTTTCTCTGTTATATTATAATGTATAATATTAATTTTTAAAGTATTTACTTATAAATAAATAATTTACGAGCTTCCTCGTTTTAATTCTTATTTTTAAATTATGTCAATTTGTATTTTAATTCAACGCCATCTATGTAAAAAGTTTGGAACTATATCCTCAACTTCATATTGATGAGTATTCTAGTTCTCATATTAACTTGAAGATGGCGCTTTAATAAGAAACAAAAATGTCTGAATTCTGTCTAAAATATTTTAATTAATTTGTTTACTTATAATTAATATCCTCATACCAAAGCGGTATCAGATTATTGGTAATTTCTAAATTTTGAATGACTCAGAATTTTGCCAATAATATAATTTTACTGGGATAAATATTTGTAAAAGAATTTGCTACATTTGCATTTTATGAATTATACACATTGAGGTAGGTACATAGTAACTCCATCCTTGCGTGCGTACTAACTTTTTTTTTATAGGTTATTAGGCACAAGATTGTAGATTTAATAAACAGGCAAACTATTAAAAAGTAAAAACACAGCGTTTTTATTTCATGAAAACTTTATTAATCATCTTTAATCTTTATTCATAGTGGAGCATCACTGGACATGGTGGGTATAGACTATAGCTGGTTATAATTTGAAGCCATACTGAAAAGGGAAAATTCAATTTAGCACTTTTATATTTTATATTAAATTTTAATAAATACAAATGCCAAAGTTTGAAGGTTTGGACTTTGGAGGATGTTTGTTACGAAAGCGACCAAACACATGTGTGATTAGCTACGTTTCCTAAGTCAATTTTTAAGTTTGCTGATATATAATTCACCAGTGATATAAAAACAGCTAAATCGATGTATGTATTTAAAAAGCGCCTAGCTGATCACATACTTAATGACCAATCACTTCTGGAATAAAATAACTTACCTTTGGAATAGCTGTGCCCGGACGACTGTTTCATTATTTATTTACTTTGTTATGTTATTCTCATGTAATTAGATTTAAGTCTTTAAATGAGAATAAATGATTCTTTAAACCTATATTGGTAGGTATGTATACCATATTGTCAAACAGCTGAAAGTTCTAACAACTACCTTATAAAATACAAACCTTAGCAGCATTTTTAATACCACATTTGAACATCAATGCAGCTCTGTCGCACCCCTTTTCTCCGTCACTCACTTTCTCATCGTTAACTGAAATAATTAAAAATGTAGAAATACTTAGTTGGTATCTATACATAAAATAAATCTGTAGAAGGGTCAATTCTGTACATTGAAAATATTGAAAAAATTAATAGCAGGGGTGTTACTGGATTGATACCAAACATGTACCAAACCCAAATACTTATGTGATTAAAAAAAATTTTGTCTGTCTGTCTGTCTGTCTGTATGTTCAGGCATCACGTGAAAACTAACGGTTCGATTACGATGAAACTTGGTATAATTATACCTTATTATCCTGAGCATAAAATGGGATACTTTTTATCCTGGAAAAATACGTAGAAAAAAATAAATCTTAATTTTTCTTAATTTTTCCGCGCGGACGAAGTCGCGGGCGGTAGCTAGTTTAATATAAGAATATCCTCAATCATTTTATCATTTTGCATACCAGCGGCGCAAACATCTGCAAATTCCTTTCCTTTTTTTATTCGTACTTCATCGCCTTTCATCATGGTTTCTGCTAGCGCATATGCCCCGTCGATGTCATACATTCCTTGAGCATTCAGCTGCAAAATAACTTTCATTACCTTTTTTGAAATACTAAAATCGACAAGGAGCCTACCTCCTTACATAAGAAAGCATACGAAAGATCTTTAAACTAGGTTTAGCAACGTTGGGATTTAAAGGATTGCAAGGCATATGTACCTAATGCTAGTACCTTTTAAAAATTTTATAGGTACCCATTTGGTAGTATTATTGTCAGTGATAGAATATATTTGAGGTCTATGTATAACAAGGAATCGATAAAAATGAAAACCCTGGAATTTTTTAACACGAATCATCAAGCCAATGAGCGTATTTCATGTGTAATTATTTATAGCAATCATTAGAATATTAAGTAATAATTACCGATCCTTTCTTCCGATATGCGCAAGCGAGAACACATTTCACTTTATTATCTGTCGGTACAATCAGACTGGCTAAAGACATAATATCACTCATATCTACGGATGCGTCTTTAGCACATGCTATTATCGCCTTCGCAAAATCTGCTTTGGCTTCTTCATCTGTCATTGCCTGTAAATGTGAAAAATAATCTATAAGAGCTGCTTGTTAGTCTATTTTAAAAGATGGAAGTTTTGCTGTGTTGTGTGTATGTCTCTTATAGGTAAGAGCGACTAGCGATTATGAAGTTTTTTGTTGTGGGCTTGATGTGGATTAGATTTCTATAGTGTCCCTAAGAAAATATAAAAAATTGAGCTTCTTTCTTTAACAAATTTTAGGTGCTATGTTATGAAAAACTCTCAGCTTTTATAAAATAACGAAGGTCAGACCGCCGTAGGCTCTTGGACTTACGACCTATTCCTACTAATATTATAAATGCGAAAGTTTGTTCAGGATGGATGTTTGTTACTCTTTTACGCAAATACATACTATCTGCTGAACCGATTACAATGAAATTTGGTATGTCTACCTACATCTGAAGACCCAGAATAAGACATAGCTTTAATCCCTGTGGGATTTCAGGGATAAAAGCTTATGTCTTATACTGGGAACGCGGTATGCGGTTTTTTTTCATTCCAATTCAATTCATAAATTCTTATTTCTCAAACATAAGTACCTAGGTACAAGTGACGACCTTAGTGACGACTGTCTTTGCAATTTGCATTGTTATACACAATCAGTTTATTCTTCAATATAAGTTTCTGAGCTTTTTGTACTATACGTACATACTATAGTACATACAATAGCACTTACAAAAACCTCTTTGTGCAGTTTGAAGAAAACTCATGTTTGATGCAATAGTTGTCTTTGATAGATATCGCTAAATATGTAGATATAGCATAATTAACGAACACAGAGCAGCAACTATTTTTAATTCAAAATGGTAGTAATACTTACAATACTTTATAAATTCCTAAATTATTCAAAATCATTTTAGGAAACATTAAGATATATAGAGAATAGAGATCATATACAATAAACTTACCCCCAAAACGTTTCCATTTTGCAGAACAAAATAAAACACAAAACAAATAACGTAACTACCTTTATTATTCATCGTTATAGAATAGATTAGAATAGTATCACCGGTCACTTTTATATCAAATATATCGTTTAAAAATG
This sequence comes from Colias nastes, assembly GCA_907164665.1. NCBI lineage: Eukaryota > Metazoa > Arthropoda > Insecta > Lepidoptera > Pieridae > Colias > Colias nastes. Next base: position 15,867 of record CAJQZM010023251.1, on the reverse strand, counting down.
ATCTAAATTGATATAATTCTAAATAGTAAATCACATTGTTATAATTAAAAATAAAAAGGTTTGATACAATCACAATAAGTTTTGGAATTGGACACTTATTTTCTTAAATGTTTTCCATCTCATTATACTATTATAATTTTTTTCATTGTATTCTTTACATGCAAATTTAGATTAAATCAATATCATTTTAGGGTTCGCTTTGAAATATTTATCATACAGATGTAGAACCCAGAAAATGACATTTTTATTTACCTAATTATATATTATTAATATCTATTTTATAAGTACATGAACTGTGAATGATTTAACAATACAAAACCAATTTAATATGTATACAGTTTAACCGATACAATGTTATCAATAACTTTGCATTCTGTGGCCAAAATCATAAGTTGCAAACATAATAAGATTCTTATATCAATTTTAAATTTCTCGTAGACAATACAAGTACCTATTCGTATCACATTTTTACAAAAACTTATAATATAAATTAAAAAAACAATAAATCTTGGACTAAGTATCACCAAATATTCTTCCTTCTTTTTAAAACACGAAATCAAACTGAAATAGAAAGAAACAACATTAATGTAAAAAAGGATAATTGTGTTGGAATACTTGATCTTATAATTAATATATCAAATCTGCTGAATTAATGAAAATTGATAATAATTCTTTATTTCTAAGTAATCAAACAAATCTCAATTACTAACCCTTTTTCAATACATACCTCTTCAGCTCTATCCACGGTGCATTTGAAAATTAAAGCAGCTCTCTCACAGGCTTTATTTCCATCTATATTTTCGTCATTTACTAAAACAAAACACTTAAATTAATTCAAACAATCTTGCAAATAACTAAAAAGAACTAATATGAAAAAAAAAACTGTAGTTACAGTACGAAACAGAATTAATGCAAATTTTTAATCAACTTACCAAATTTACAAGCCTCTGTCAGCTGCTCCGCTTGTTTTAGCCTCTCAGGATCATTTTCTAAGTATGTTTGGGCAAGCTTGTTTGTTCCTTCAACAGAAAGAAATCCGTCTTCACTCATCTGAAATGAAACATAGACATAAAATGAACATCATCATCATCATCAATTAAAGCATTAGAAAATATAGAGATAGCATAGATGTCATAGATGATGCATTTACAAGAATGAATTTTTCTTCCTATTAATTTCAGAAGTAGAACTACACTGTCAACATAATATTTCTATGATTTATCATAGATTATGAATAAATTTTGGTGCAAAAAACACAATCATTTTCACAAAATTTTGCTTTAAAGTTTCGAAATTTTGAAAGGGAACTCTAAATTAAGCATCCGCGGTCGTTAAACATAATTTTGTGGAAATCCTAATCGGCTTTGTTCAGGGACTGTGAACATAGTAATTGCGTGACCTTGTTTTGTTTTTATGTAATCACATATTGACTGGATGCAGCTCATGTAGAAACTGATACCTTTATTATTTTTAATACTAAAATATTAATGACGTGATTTGTAATATTATATTATATGAAAACAAAAAAAACACCTATTTGGCGGCTCTATCTATCTACACGGCGCGAAACCAAAATGCAATGAAAAATCTTTGGATACTAATAAAAAGCTTGATCGTTTTTTATCTTTCTTTCTTCTTTCTAACTATCAAAACGTTTAAGGATTTATTGTTGAAAATAAATTTGTTTACTTTATTAAAAATACTCTATGACTTGATAAACTCCGTCGTTTTGGGCTTTGTCGGCCATAATACTATGTAGCTAATAGCTTACAAATTGCAATAAATTTTAAAAGTCTACATCCTCCTTACAATGCCTGCTTTAGTATAAGCACACGCAAAGAGACATTTGATTGATTCCTTGTCTGGCATTTGTTTATTTTTTAACTGTTCAATATCTGTTTCGGTCAAAGGTGTGTCTGCAGAACAATCCATGATCATTTGTAAATATTGTTGTTTTAGCTCATCCAGTTTGTCATTGCTCTGTAATAAATAATAATACAGATCAAAATGTGAATTATAAATTTATTAAGATATGAACACAATAATAATTACTCATTAGTTTATTAAGAAAGTTTTTTTTTGTATTATTAGCAAAATAACAGCGGACCTTTCGAAGAAACAAGTGGATCAATATAAATATTAAATATGAATTGAATACTCATGTAAAACAGTTCATATGTTGAAAAACGTAAAGAAAGCTATATAAAAAAAGGAACAAAGATTGAAAAAAGGTTACCTGTACTAAAACACTAAACGATACAACTGTAAAAAGTACCGTTAGCAACATGATTATCTTTTCACTGACCGTACAAAACTGAAAATGTGTGATTTGTCATAAAAAATATGTTTTTATAACACCTTACTACTTGTGATAATTTATTTGTATAACAACTGATGAATAGAATGTATAGTTCATTGAAATTTAGTTCCTTTTAATACTCCCATAAGTGATATTTTACAAATGATTTTTACATGCATTTGCATCATACAAAGGAAATAACGCATTATAACTACATAATATTATGTGTAAAAATAAGTTTTATTGTCATAGATTTGAATACACAGGCGCCTATATTATTAGTTCTTGTTCATAATTGCACAAAATAATTGAGTAATAATAAAATACTTTGTAACTCTATTTTGACAGTATTTGAAAATAAATAGTTATTTATGTAATTTATTCGTCTTGGTTTGTTTACAATATGTACATATTTTTGGTAGATAGGAACAGGCGAAAAAATAGAAAAACGAATATTTCGATAATAGAGCACTCTCTGATGCTTCACATCATGAGTTGTGCAATTATTAAATTCTTATTAACATTTACTAAGTACATTTCTGCTCACAGGCTTTGCCACAATTTCAATATTGTAGAGACGATAGAGAGAGTTCTTAGAGTTTTTTAGTGCTTAGATTAATAAAAAAAAAATTCCAAATGTACATTGAGCATACATATAATATCAGATAGTATAGTTAATATTCACTGCTTTTATATTATTGGTTGACGCGTTATCATAAAATATTTTATGTACCTAGTACCTACCTTACTAAAATTAGCATTGATAAATCTGTCGAATTACCATTGTAGTACTGATTGGTCACAAACAAATTACATAGAATTTCCTTTCTGTAGGAAATCTCGCTAATTGGTAATTTGCGGAACTTGTTATATTATTCAATGTCAGCCGAAATTCACCAAATATACAGTCATTAATTAATTATGGTGACTTATCAGAAAAATGCTATATATTATGGAGTTAAGATCTGCCTAGGACAGATAAAATTTATCAGTGTGAAAGATTCCTTAATACGAATAAACAAACATAACCAAAAATGTTTCACAAATCAGCAATCATTTTCTGCTTTTCGGTTATCAGTTTAATGCCGCAAGAAATTCTAGTAAGTGAATGTAATATAATTATTATAAAAGCAAAAATTTCCTAAATGCTTAAATGAAAGAAAATAAATAAAAATGTATTATAATTATTTATCTACAGGCAATGACAGAAGATCAAAAAGCAATGATACATGCACATTTTGAAAAAGTTGGAGCTGAATGTATTAAAGATAACATGATTTCTACGGATGATATTAACAACTTGAGAGCTAAGAAATTGCCCACCGGAGAAAATGCGCCATGTTTCCTCGCCTGTGTTTTGAAGAAAACTGGTACTGTAAGTATAAGGAAAAGGTATAATTTAAGTTTTCATTGTTCACAAATCAAAGTTATTCGCTCTGTAGTTTTAGCACACCTTTTAAATAATTATTGTGCAATCCCCAGCAAAAGCGAAACTTTTAATATGAAAGGTTACAGGGCTATCGTAAACAAAAAAAACATATTTGGGCAGTAATGAGTCAATTTATATATTTATTGATTATTATATTATTATATACCATATAAGCTTTTTATTTTGGTACACATTATAACTAATTAGCACACAAATAATAAATATTACTTCTATTATAGATGGACGACAAAGGCATGCTTCAAAAGGAAACTGCTCTGGAAATGGCGAAAACAGTGTTCAATGATGAGGAAGAACTGAAACTTATCGCTGATTATCTTCACTCCTGCTCACATAGTAAGTTTTTAAATTACCTGAATTTTTTTCAAATTTTCAACTATTCAAATATATACATTTGTAATTTAACTATAAGATGAAAATATTAGTAGGTACCTACGTTAATTGAAGAATTCCACATCGTTCAAAAGCTGTTGTTTGTTTTTACCTTTTTAAAACTTACCCAGTTATATATGTAAAGGAAAAAAAATGAATTATGAATTAATAATGGCATTAATAAAATATTTATTCTTAGTCAACAGCGAATCGGTTAGTGACGGAGAAAAAGGCTGCGAACGCGCTATGCTATCCTATAAGTGTATGGTGGAAAATGCTTCTAAGGTAAGTGAGCTAAGTATTCATATATTGGTGTCAGTTTTTATTAGAAATAACTTCAAATATGAATGAAAACTTGAATATTTAAGACGGAATTGTTATTTAAAAACTTTTTAACACGGTAATGAATCTTTTCATAATATATTTGAATTCAAAGTGTATAAATCTGAACGAACACAGAGCTTTTTATTTATTTTTTTCCTTTTCTGAGAAAGCCTTTACACATTTTTAAAGTTATATTCATAATTTCTTTTAAGAATAAATTTAAATGCTATTTTGAAAATATGATGTTCAAGAATAAAAGAAAAAGTTAAATTGTTTATATTCTTACGCCCTAACATAGGTACAATATATTTTATTTATGGCAAACAGACACTTAATAATATGCTCTTTTTCTTTCACAGTTTGGCTTGGAACTATAAGATTATCTGCGTACTAGTTACTACTTACTTCAAATCGTTATCATTATTTCGTAGTATATAGGAAAATGGTTAATAAATGCATTTCATCTTAAGCTTGACTTTTTTTTAAACCCCTATGGAAATCTTCCACCTTGTATTATAGTATTTCCTAGAACTTTGATTTATTTTAGTATATATTTCTACATACATTAACGTTATCTCAAGTGAAATGATAAATAAAAATCGATACAGATGCAATGTAAGTAGCGCTCAAATTTAAATAAAACAAACATATGATAAATACAATAATATATTTAATGAATATCATAAAACCGGTAACAATGTACTAACAATGGTAATAAATCAATGAAGCTATTTTGTCTACTCAAATAGGTTATCTTTGGTTTAACGGGTTGGGTCGATCTGAAACAAATAGAAAACGGTTGATTAAATCACATAGTCTTATTTTATTTTAATTATTTATTATTTAAAATTTAAATAAAAAAGACGTGTGGCACTCGGGGACTGCCGCGGTAAAGCTATTGCATAGAATGCCTTCAAGCCACACCTCCGAGCCCGTCGGAGTGGGGAGCGTGAGGTTTTTTCCACAGAGCAAGTAATATAGTAAGAGACGGCACTCAGTACTTAGATTTCGAGCTCACGCACACATATGCATGTATTAGCTATGGGAAATCTTATATACCAACCTATGAGAAGTTCACGTCAAAAATGACCCACATTGCTGCCAACATTTAAAAGTTGATGTTGCTAGTGATGCCTATTTATGAGTGCTAATATCGATAAAACTTTATATCGATATCGATAAAATTTTCGATGCTCGGTTACAACCCTACTAATTCTCATCCCTAATCAAATTTAGAGGAAATTAAAAATAAAACATCAACAATGTAGATCAATAAGTTTATTATAATATAATATTAATTATATAACATTTTTATATAATATTAAAACTCACTATACAGCAAAAATGGATAATTCCATTTGAATTTTACTGAATATCTTTATTTAGGCATTTAGTACTTAATTCGGCTTGATTAGTATGTGAATACAACTAGATTCACATTTTATACTTTTCCTTGATATATTTTGCGGGATTTCTGTTTTAAAATCTCGTTTTAAATTTCGATACCAATATAGAAGCCCGAAGCCGTTGTTTTCTTTGATATAACAATATTTCCTCTCCAATTGATTCTACAGCCAGAACATGTGTTAGAGAATACATTGTTATGTAATTATTATGTTTTATCTTCCATATAGAACAGTCATTGGGTACAAATTGCAAATATTTAGTCACAAATCACGATTATTTACACACAAAGATTTTAACATTGTTTACACTTAACACTTTCTTCTTTTTTCACTTTTGGCAGAAATATTACAAATTTGAAGAGCAGGCTTAGTTCAATGTATTTGGGATAATTCAATGTACTGTACATTAAGTATTAACTGAGTAAATAACAAAATCTACGATGAAGAACAAATTTTAACTCTATCCACCAAAACAAACAATAAAATAAAACGCCATTTTGAATCACAGATTAAGTATTAGTTACTAGTTTTGAATTCAAATCATCAAGACGTTGTCTATGCTTAAGTCTTAACCATTGACAAGAAATCGAAAAAAGAAAGAAATAATTTATTAATGTACTAGCTTAAAATTAAAATGTACAAAAATAAGGTTTAAAAAAAAATAAGAAATAATAATAAATGACTAAAACTAAAATATTAAATCTAATATTATACGATTACATCGGAGAGGCCAACATTAGAAATATTTTTATTTTTTCTAAATGTTGGCAAGCTAAACTTAACATAGGCTCTTGGAAAAGTACAAATTAATTTAAACTCTATCTCAATGGAATGAAGTTTAAAATTGCTTGCAAATGTAAGCCTAACCAAAACGATGTTCTAAGTGTCGACCCACTGGTTTTTTCGTTACGGAATTTCTCGATTCGGTCCCCGCGCTCAAGGCCCGCGATAGAAGCTATACAATAACTTAAAAGTTGATATAGATGACCTTTCAGATATTTATCTGCTCCAATCGATATTGTGGTTTTGTATATTAAAAGTTCTGTATGGTATGAACTATGGACTAACAGATTCCACATGGAAACAAAATTTCCTCTAGAATAAGTTTCGTTAATAACTAGTTAATATTTTTACTAGCTGACCCGACAGTCGCTGTCTTGTCCTCAGGCGAACTGTCAAACGCATAAAGTTTAAATAGCACTTATATGTTTTCTTTATTTATTATGTCTGGGGCAAATTTCTTAAGTTTTTCTTTCATAAGATCCTTCCTTATTCCTTCTCCTGGCCATAACGAACACAAGAAAAAAGAATTATCTAAATCGGTCCAATCGTTTACGCGTGATGCCGTGACCGAGGGAAATAGGGATGCATTTTTATTATTAGATATTATAAGAAAAATAAATTATTATCTATAGAAGTCTTTCGGAACTTACACATACCTCTTTCCTGAAGGGGATCAAGCAGTCGAACAACATCTTTGATCGGTCACATCCATCGCTGTCACTGACGGGGCTGTCGTTCACTGAAAATAAAATAACATAAACAAATATTAAAGTACTAGATTTCCGCCCGCGGCTTCGCCCGCGTTTGCAAAGGAAAACCCGCATAGTTCCCGTTCCCGTGGGATTTCCGGGATAAAAACTATCCTATGTGTTAATCCAAGTTATCCTCTATATGTGTGCTAAATTTCATTGTAATCGGTTCAGTAGTTTTTACGTGAAAGAGTAACAAACATCCATACATCCATACATCCATACTTACAAACTTTCGCCTTTATAATAGTATTAAGATTAAGATGCTATCAAAATAATTTTATATCATAGTATACAATATTGTTAAATAAGTTCAGAAACTAATAAAGATTGAGTAGATAAGTATATAGAGACTAAAACAAAGATAGAGCTTAAAACAAATGACTGAAAACTCTTTGTCAACGCTGAAAACGGGTACCTTAAAATGACATTTATATTATTCAAGTATTAAATAAGGCTGTATGTTTAAAGTTTTAGCTCATCATTGTAGAAAGTAAGTGTTTTTCGTATTATAAATAGAAATTCTTTCATAAGGGATCTGCCTTTGAAAATGATGAAAATACAAAAAAAAAATTGCATACCTGAGACACATTTTCCGATGATTTCCTGGGCCTTAGCTTGATCACCGGCGTCTGATAAATATTTCTGGATATGCTCTTTAGTTTTTTCTACGTCAAATAGTCCAGCGTCGTTTATCTGCAATAGATGTATTTCTGTATGAATAAAAATGCAGTAATTTTATTTTTCTTAAAAAATAATCTTATTAGACACTTGTTTACGTCCACCTCCACTATCAGAGAATTTAATGTACCGGGTTGATTTCAAGATAATTAAATACTAGATCATAATATTAATTAGAAATAAGATAAATAAACATAAAATGGTTTGCTTTGTTTAGATTATTTAGATGGAATATTCCTTATGCAATTTTAATTGTATGCCAACCCGGTTCCTTTTAACTATCGCGATACATTTTTAATAACCCTCAATACTTTCTCTAAAAAATATACGTACCACTCCAGCCTTCTTGAAGACACAAGCCAACAGGCACTGGTTCAAGCTATCAACGCTACCAGATTCCTTGGCCTTCTTCAGATCATCCTCGCTGACCCCAAAGTCCTTGCTACACTCCTGGATCGATGGTAACATTACGGCATAGATCTTCATTTTATCAGCTTGACTTATGGCCTTGAAAAGTTAATAAATGATAAAGAATAATCGTGTATTCTAGGAATACTCTGTTGATCAATTGTGTGAGCTTGGTTGTGAATTAGATATGTATCTGTGATGTGTTTATGCATTATGCTATGTAAATGCAGTATTGTTATTGAGGTATATGATTAGTATCGACTATAGTCCGTTCTAGTACCTACCTTGACTCGGTATCCAAAGCTATCGATACTTTACTGTATATTTTAATTGATCTTCTTATAAAATCTATAGGTACTAGGCATTATTAAATTAGTGGAGATTACCTATGTTAGATGAAAAAATGTCCAAATGTGTTTTATTATAAATAATAAATAATATAAAAGTTATAAACGGTTAGATACAAAAATAAACTCATGAACGGATGCACCGATTCTTCGCACTAAAAATCACAATAATGATTATAAATTGGTCAAATTCACAAAAAAAAGATGCGATAAGAGATCATGAGGTAATATTTGTATTATCATATCAGTAGTATCATCGATTAAGCTTATTAACTAATATAAAAAAAATACTACAAAATGCCATGTTCAAAATTAGTTAAATTTTGTTTAGGTTACACAATATTAAGTCAGTCAGTTTATATTTGAATGTAGTATACATAAATTTAAATTGAATCCCTATCTAATACTTCCGAATTTTCGACCTTTTTCCGGATATGGTTTAAGCTTTAAACTTTAAAGGAAGGCACTACTTTTACGGATAAACGGATATTTAGATATAAATGAATATAAAAATAAACATTTAGGAAAAAGTATCGATTAAAACTAAAATTACATAATTTTTTTTAAGAAAACAAACAAAGACTCACTTCCACACTATTGAGAGCCGCCGCCAAAAATCCAACGCACAACAAGGCAAAACGGAATCCCAACATTTTTGCTTTTATTTATTTAAACACAGGCGTCTTGTATCCACCCAATTTTGTATCTACCTGTGTTGGTGAGGATAAAATATCATCTTATATACTAGCGTCAATGCTCAAGCAATTTTTTCTAAGATAATTATCTTTAACTTAGTGTACGCTAATACAAGCAAAAAGAGGTAATTGCCATAGTATTGTTTCGCTTTTGTTTAAGCAATTTTTGTCAACGGAACTGCGCTTTACATTAGTATTGTTTTTACAGCTTTAGGATGCGCTAATCGTTTGTTGGTAATTGCTATAGCGACGTGAAGTTTTATAGCGCTTAATAAATAACTGACGCTATCAGAGATAATACATTCTAAAAATAGCCAGATGCAATTAATTAATGGCTAATAAACAAACGGTGCAAATAGATATCGGGCACTTTTATACGTGAAGCAAAAGTGCCTTTCGTCGCGACTTAATAAGTTTTAAATTATAATTAACTAAGAGCAACCCTGCACTCTTATTTTTGTATATTTTGACTGCCTATATTATGTTGAATAATATTATTTCTATAACTATTTTTAACTATATCAAACCGAACTCTTGATGTCATAGAGACATAGGGCCAGCATTCAAATAAAAAAGAATCATCAAAATCAGTTCACCAGTCGAAAATTATAGCATAACAAACCCAAAAAACATAGGTAGGTATAGATAAATTGAGAATCTACTCCTTTTTTTGAAGTCGGTTGAAAATGAGTAATGTTTGGAGGTTCATATTTTGCCAAAAAACCTTTGGTCTTTGTAATTAATTAAATCAAAACTGTATCTTTGGTTTGATCACAAATCTAATTTTATCAGTTGTTTTGATCAACTCTGGGCAAGCGGTTATATAAAACTGCTTGCATACCTAGACCATTTGATTTATACAATATACATGCCCTAACTTCTAAGCAAAATTAGTTTTCGTGATCCATACTTCATACGAATTATGATGAACTTAATGCAATTGAATAAAGTTAAATACACCTATACTTTTCGTAGTAAACTGTTATTTTTCTTGAGTATTTTTTATGTATTTGATTTTTATTGCTAATAAATTATATTCTATATAATATACTCATATAGTTATTATATTATGAGCATAAATATATTTAATTTATTCAATTGCATTATGTTTATCCACCGTAAAATTTATACAGACACATAGATAATTTTAAAATTTGTATTAATTTCTTCAGTTCCTTCTTTAGATAAAAGTCAAATTAAGGTCTTTGAAATTTTATAGTCCGAAAATTTTCTGTGAGAACTTTCTTAACTTCTATCTTAAAAATGACAATAGCTAGCCTATTTCTTAATATCACACAGTAGGTAGATATACCTATTTTAAATGTACCGACAAATTTAGTTAAATCCGTTTTAAACAAATTTAGTTTAAAGAAGGCGATTAGTACTAAACTACAAAACGTGAACATAGACAAAGTATTTTTTGTCGGTGTTATTTTGAAAGAATAATTGGCACAGTTAAAAAAATTAAGAAGTACTAAATAACGCTAAATCATCATTGCTATGCACTTTAACCAGTCGAGTCATCTTTATTCACGGAAATTTTATGTACTTTGTAACACACCTTAGACTATATGCACAATTATATTACTGTAAAACAGAATCTTAACATCATAGTTAGGAAGGTTCAAAGGAAAGTCAGTTCAATTCATTCGAAGCCGGAGTCAGGAAGCTGTCAATAAGTATCATTTGCAATTTTATCCACTTTTTTGCTTGAAAGAACAATCATAGGATATCAATAGGTAGGTTCTTAAAGAAGTCCTAAACTAAGCATGGTACCTAATGATTAATGGACGCCTTTATTTTATTATCAATCTGATTTATTGGATTCAATTTCCAAAGAATCTTCGAAAAATGTAAATCCTCCTCCTGTCTCTGATTTTTCGTAAAACCTATAATAAGATACTTCGGTGCCCTGAACGATCAAAGAATTATATGTATTTGTATCTATTTATGAGATTATAAATTAAATCATTCTCTATAAAAGCTTGATTTAAAAGACGTTCCTAATCCAGAGAAGAAGCAGGAGAAATAGGTTTCTTAATTAAAATATGTACCTAATTAACATCAGTCAAACCATCCAGGATTTTTGAATAATTACCAGCAGCTCGTAAAATCGTGAGATGAAGATCAATGTCATTATGCTCTAATTGCAGATGCATCCAACTGATATATCAGAGACCTTGATATGAGTACTGACCATCAAACGTATATAATTACCATCAAACGTATATAATTACCTACTGGATTATTACTGCGAAAACACGTTGCAAGTACCCATTATGCAATAGTTTTCTTACTATTATTTCCTTGGTTTTCAAAGTTTATCTTTATATTTATGGCATAATAAGACCGAACTAGTTACTAGATACTATCACTATAATTATGATGTCATTCAGTTGTGGCTGACTAATTTTTCTACCCATGAGATATAGTTTAGTAGATGCTCTTAAGAATTTACAATGTATCGGAGACTTTGCTGACTTCAAAAACCTGCAATCGTATGCATCGTATGCGTTCAGTTCCGTATCAACCTTTTTTTTTTCACAATTTTATCTTTATCAGTGATATAAGACGTTGCTGGCTGTATTTTTTGATCGCGTTAGCCTATTAATTTAGCTAGATATCTCCACGCGTTTCAGAGGGTCTGGAAGGACGGACGGACAACGAAGTGATCCCATATGTATCCTATATTACTGACGTGGTCACTCAGCCCTCTTATAAAGTCTACAATTCATGCCAAGCATTAGTACGACGTCCCTATAAATATTTAAAAAAATCAGGTTTTGATAATATAAATCCAAATTATTTTATCTAAGGTTATTCAAGTTGCACCTTTTTTGAAGGTAACCTCAATTGTAAAAAAAGAAAATATGAATCAATATTATAATGTACGAGCACTATAATTTCCCTCTTTTTTGCGCTACCTGTACTTTTATTTTGTAATCTAAGTACCTGTAGATATATATTAGTGAATTGTAACTAAATCCTGCTAAAAATATATACTTAGTTCCACTGACAAATATCTGAAGCGTACATTTATATAAATTAGGTATATAAATATAGCCCTGTATAAAATTAAACAAGCAATTTAAGGATACATTTCTTTTATTACGCAAATAAGAAATTCTCTGGGTTGTCTTCGTAAATGCACTTGGCAGTCCAATATGCCGATTCGCAGATATCTTTATATTTCTTAGCTGAAATAAAAATAAATTAAAGTACGTTTGAATCCTAGAAAACTAAAGCAAGTGGTTTCGTTTTAACCGCACAAAACAATAAGCTCTATATCATTGGTAACACATTAAAAGTGTTCACAGTCGTGTGCCTACTATAGTAATTATTTTTGAACACTAATATTACGTAAATTTTATAAAATAAAGGACAAAGAACTTCATTATAGACAAGCTGTTCCCCGCTGCATACCTGCTTTTGTTGGTCAATATAACAATATAGGTAATATAGCCTTCCTCGATAAATGCTATCTAACACCTAAAGAATTTTTCAAATCCGACCAGTCGTTTCTGAGATTAGCGCATTCCAGCAAACAAACATACAGTATAGATACTAATATTAAAAAGAGTTTGTTGCGCCGAAGAGCCGAGGTTTCGAACTAAAATAAAAATAAATACATACGTGTACTTTTACAATGCTCGATGGAAACTAACATCGCTTCTTTCATCTCTGGAGGATAATTTATCTGCACTTGTTTTATAGACGCTTCATAGCTGATCTTATTATTTTTTACCTAAGAAATAATCATACGTTATTTTCTGAGATATATACAAAATTAGGGTATAAATTCATAAACAAGTTTAAGCGTCTATTTTAGGCGTTTTTATAGGTGTATTTTGTATGTAATTTATCGTCACACTCATGTCACACTATTGTGCATTTAAAAAAAGTTAAAGAATTAATTATATAATTGTTATTAAAATTAGCAGTTAATTTCGACTCACAATCTGCGTCATTTGATAAACGCATGCTATATAACACATAACAGTTCTCTCTTCAATAAACTTTCCTTTTTCTATGTCTCCAATCAAATCTGTAAGTAAGTAATCATATTGCAGGTTCAAAATTAATTTGAACAAGTATAGTAGATGGACATTTTGTGTAGGTACCTATTATTAAAATAGCAATTATTCTACTATTTGATATTATAATTATTTTACGAGCAACCAGAAAGGGACTTTCTTGTCGGTTCTGATCTGTTGAAATCGTTTAAAGAACCTGCGTTTTAATGGTTAATAAATTAATTTTTGTATTTTGAAGATTAAAAAAGGCGCTTCTTGATCATTATCATCAGCACATAATTATGAAACCTCTTTAAAAAAACATTTGCTAATAAAAAGGGTAAAAGTAAAAAATATAGAGCTAAAGTATAGTTATAAAATATAGAGTTAGCTAGAGGAATTATTATAATATTTATTTACCTTCAGTAACATTATTCTTTCCCATGCAATTCTTCTTTACAAGTTTGGCGGCATTTTTAATTTGTTGCCGAGTCATCTGTTCGCAATTACATGTAATAATTAAATTCTATCTATATATCTCACATTAAATTTTCCCATTATGCATTATTTATAGAACTACATGATTAATTGCGGTTATGTAATAGAAAAACCTATAGTTTGCAGTGTAGATATTGTTGTTAGCTGGCAATTTGTTATTTCTATTTACATGTACCTACATGTAAATAGAAATAACAAATTGCTTGTCTTGAAATAAAAAAATCACTTCTTATCTAATAATTACTTACGGATTATAGTATTGGAAAGGAAAATAGTAAAAGTAAATAAAAAACCTCATTATTCTGCTAACAGTTGTGATAGAGCAATAATTAATCTGAGCAATAGAGAAATTAAGTTAATGAGTACAAAACTTGTAATAAATCCAAAATCCAATTATTATTATTGTTTATAAAATAAACAGATCACCAGATTTATCCTACCATCCTATAAATAGATTTACCTAACGTTTAAAAAAGTAACATCTCAAAAATTAAGAGAAAAAAGTACCTACTAGCTCTATAACAAACACAGATTTAATATCTATATACAAACCCATTTTGTTTGCAATTTAATTCCATACCTAATCATATTTTACTTATTCCTATAACCATTTACATATAAACTATAAACTAATAATATAAAGTATAATACTTACTGAATCCGTGCATGCTATAACAATAACTATAATCAGTAGCGAAAAATCTCTTTGTTCCATTATCGTAATAAAACTATTCAGAGATAAAACAAACACTGTGAATTTCCTGATTCCTTCAGCAATATAAAGGCAAATAACGAAGTTTGATTATAGGATGAGACTTGGTAATAGATAGTTATCAGCTGCGTAAGACAGAGGACAGATATCACTAGATTTGCAGTAATTAAAATTCAAGATGCTTTATTAATTTAAAGACACAAAATAGTTCCAGCAATGCTACAATGAATGTTCGTATATTTTTATTAACACACAAATTTTAAACTTTCTAGTAAAGCATTTATTGACAGATGTAGGTAATATAAAATCACCATACCAAAAATGTATCTGAGTAAAATTATAAAATTATTTTTAAAGAATAAGTCCAGTGCAGAAGACCTCTTCCTTTCTAAGGAGTAGTAACATGGGCACTAGAAGGGAGAATAATTAAACATTTAATCAGTGATCAGTCATCAGTCAGCAATATGACAATAACAATATTTATGGGGATATGGTATATAGCAGGAATGTCATATTTTTATGGAAATATAAAATTAACGGGATCAGCTTCATATAAGCACTTTGCGGTCCAGTACGATGCATCGCATATGTCTTTGTGTTTTTTGGCTGAAAAGAAAGATACCAAAATAAAACAAGAAGCTAAATTAACAATCGAAAAACTGATTATAATGCTTGATAAAAAGGATTAATGTGACCGAGTCATCATTCTAAAATGAAAGGGTCAAAGACCCATATAAAAGTAAATTTGATACTCCTATTTCTTGATATCTAAGCTACCTACGTTATTTGAGTGTCTAACCATTTTGATTTTCAGTTCGTTGCTACCTATCTAGATAAGGAATATATTATGTTCAAAGCATTTTTATCAATAACATTAAAAAATACAGCCCAAATGCATTTTTTACAGAACGAACCTGAGTACATACCTATTACGTTAATCTACCCCTATGGTCCATCTTTTAATTTATTGAATACTTTCCTATCAGAAAAATTATTATAGACTATTGAATATACTGATACTCACCGACTCCCTTGCACTTTTCAATCGCTGCCTTCAAAGGATCTTTCATTTCGGGTGGAGCCATCATAGGCCAGTAGAAATCGACACAAAAAAACCCTAAATTCGCAAAGCA
>CAJQZM010023250.1:0-19053 GCA_907164665.1 Colias nastes | reverse complement strand
TACCGACTCGTACCGATCGTCATCGAACAACGAAGACGGTATTATTTGCGAAGCCTTAACTTCCCTTCCTATTATACTTAAAATAAAAATTAATAAATACTTATAACTCATTTTTCACAGCACTTTCACTTTTAATTACAAATTTATTTCATGTTCACTGAACGGTGCGCGAATTCGTCTCGTAATGCGTACAGAAACTGAGATTTAATAAAAATAGCAATTAGTTCCTAATCTTATCTAGGGAATTGTAAATTATCGACATTTATGTGACAAGTTCCTCGTGAGTATGACACGAAGATAAGTGAGATCGAATTTTTTAATCGGTAATTAAAAACAGATATTTTTTTTTTGACTTTTATACTGTCTGGTCCCCATCTTATGTGCAATATAGAGTTATATATTGATGTTATTTATTATAATAGAGAATTAAATAATAATAGAAAGAAATAAAAAACCATTTTTTAAACACACCACACAGCAAATAGACGAGTAATTTTCTGAAGCGGGAAAACGATAAAAATAGAGAAGCTTTTATGCAAACTAATTGAAACATAATTTCATATTACAAGAGATCTTTGCACTTTAAAAACATTAAAATATGAAACGCCATTCTAAAGTCTGTGAAATAAAGACGTCACAGAACCGATTTTAGAGCTTTTTTAATACATCGACTGTGGTTAGGTTTGCAAGGTTTCACTGTAATCTTTTAAAATTTCTCGAATTTCTAAAGTAGGTAAATATAATTCAGGATGTTCAAATACTTATAACATGTTCATTTATTATGAAGTCGTCATCGGACGCATCACGCGAGCTGCTTGGAGTGCACCCACCCATCATGCACTCAATTTGTTAAATAAATTCTTACGTGCTATATCTGAAGTGGACCTATTTAATGTTAATATTGTATCGTTTGTCTCTAATTGTACCTTATTATTAAGTCAAACTTTGTAATAATTATTAAATATCTTTGTGCATGTTGGTACGTTTTGTACTGTAAGTCAAAGATAAATAAATAAGTATTCACCTATTCACCTAAAGTCTTGCTTCTATGCTCAAACAGTTATCTATATAATATCGCTCTTTCTTTGTTTGAAAATTATCGTCCCTTGTTTAGATAATATGCACTGATTTAAAAAATAGATTATTATATAATCAATCACGTAAAGAATGCGACATAAAACTCGCATTATAAATAAAGATAATAAATACCTAATACTTGATTTATGAACATCATTTATGTTTTAAAAATATATTGTAAGGATTATAATTTTACATCAATAGACTTGTAGTTTGATTATTGTCGTTAAAAAGGCCTATTTTATCTGATTTCTAATATTTTATTTCATATCTATGTTCAATATATTTTTTTATTAAATCGCTTTTATAATTTAAATAATTCTTTTATAAATTAATTCACAGCATGGGCGAACGTGCAGGTAACAGCTGATGGTCAGCAATCACAAACGCCCATGAAAATTTAAAGACGTGAAAACCGCGGCTGTTGTCATTATTTATTTTCTATATTAGTCTTCTAAAAATATCGTTAAAAACTAAGACTACTCTACTGTAAAAAAATATAAATTTATTAGCAAAATTATGAAAAGTAGTTTTCGATTGACTTCAATTCTTCATTTCTTTTTTCGTTTCAGTTTAACGTTTGTGGATTAAATATAAAACTGAAGGTACTTTTAATTCGTTAAAATTTATTAAATTTACATTTTCCACAAATTGATAACGTAATTTATAACTGACAAAAAATCTATATAAAAGAGAGTCATGTATCACTTAAAACTCGAGAACCGTCGGTTGAACGGATTATAATAATTGTTTTTAGGGCTGATTTTTCAATCCTTGGTTAAAACTTATTCGTCGAATAATGTATAAAACTACCATTTTAAAAACGTATTCTAATTGCCCGTATTTGACAGTTTACGTGACATTTTAATATTATCGTGTAATACTTTATTGGACGGATAAGTTTTATCCAAGCATTGAAAAATCGGCCCTTAGTTTATTGAATTTTTCTCCGCTCGAGTAAGGTTACACACCAAAATTATTTTGTTATTATAAATTCCCTTTACTGGCTGGTACGATAATGATTCTCAATATATTGAGATAATTATAATATGTAAATTTTGTGAATAAATTAATAATAATATAGTAATTGATATTTTGTAAGCCGCAAATTGGAATAACTTCACAACCCTCCTATCAATATATTATGGATAAAAAATAAAAACAGGTTTCTTAAAAATCAATTTATAAGAGTCCATATTTTCCCTTTGCTATTATATTAACCGAAATTAACTTGTAAAAAGTAAAAAGACCAACTTGTATATTACTACTACTCTTAAAGGTATCCCAATATTAATATCTAACTTACATTCCAACAACAACAATTGTTTTTCCAGAATCATGTACAATACTTCTTGTCGACATAATTCAGGATCCAGCACGGATTCATACAAGTCTTGATCAAACGAATCCCTTGGCAAATCCGATGGTCCATGAACTTGAGCTTTTGTACTAACTATAGGTATAGACCATAATATCAATCCACTTGTAATATAATTCCACATTCTTATACCACTTTTACTACTAACACTAAGCTATACTGCTGCAGTACTATAGGTTTAACATCTGGTGTATTAATCAAGAGGACTAATGCCTTTATCAATGTTTATCCTTTTATCAAAAACGTTCAGCATTTTTGTGCGAACCGTCCGAGTTTCTATATGGTGAAAATGTAGGTGCGTTTGTTTGTCATGATGTTTAGAATAAAAAAAGTATGGCAATTTCTAAAAATCAGTGTAATGCCGTGTTCTCTTGTGGAGTATGGGCTAGTGGCAAGCTAGTGGAGAATTATTTATACATCTGTTACACTGATCGAATTTCTAGGGACAAGTAGGTGATGAGCCTTCTGTGTTTTGCCAAACCGAGGCTTTATATATCTTCCACACCTTTTTATACAGACACATGCGCACACATAAAGATCGAAATTAGAGACCACTTTGATTATTTTGATCCTTAATAACGTCGGTTGTGTTTTGATCCTTTATGACGGTTATGTAATGTTTCTAAAAAGATGAGAAAACTGCGTCCATAAGGGATATGCGGTTTAAAATAATTTGATTCATTGGGTAATCTCCACATCTGTAAAAGCTATTAGATACTAAGAAAATAGAAACATAATATAAGTGCATGCCTGAGAAACTTAAAAAAAAGGTTCAGTTTCATTCGTATGTAAAATAATTATTATATACACGTAAATAATTGCGTGAAAATTGCATAATTAATAAAAGAAAAGAAAAATCGATAAAACGTGGTAGCGATTCACGTAAAACTAGCGATCGGCTGAAAAGCAAAGCGATACGTACGCTATTTGGGAGAGTTCGATCGTGAATGACGGTATCGAGTTTTCGCGGTCGTTAATATTATAAATTATAGTTTATTTTTTTACTTTAAATAAAAATTGTAATCTCTGTAAGAGTCAATTTTCTTTGTTTTTAATTTGCAGTTATAGGTATAAAAAAATGTTTTCCAAGAATTGCGTTTTTCAACACTTTTTTCTAATATATTGCCTACCAGTTTTCACTCGGTTCAGCTCAGCTCAGCTTCACTCGCGTAGTAAAGGAATACCTCTAAATAATATATTTCTGGGATACGCACTATCCTATGTCCTTTCTCTCTCTTATCTTTCTACCAAATTTCATCTAAATCGGTTCAATGGTTGAGGCGTGAAGAAAAGATAGACAAAGTTACTTTCGCATATTAAAGAAGTTAGGATTAAATTCACAAATGTTTTAAAATACATCTGAGAGTAGACGGAATTAGGGTACTTTTCCATCAGAGATGTGCTGTGGATCTGTTTGTTATCCAGCATTTTTATTCATTAATGAACATAGCGTAGCACTGGTTGAAACGGTTTCAGTTAAGATATGTTTTAATATAGAAGGATACATGCTATGGATGTGTTCTACGGATTCGTTTTTTTTTGTGTGGTGTCTCTCGATGTTAGCCAGAAGGGCTTCTACATCTTAACGCGAGCGCGTGGGTGAACTGAAGGTTCACCCTGGTAGCGACATGCGCAAGAGCGTCCCCCCTTGACGGGGAGCCTCGGCTTGGGCTGTCGCGTCGCTTGAGTGGAGGAGGCCGGAAGGGCCCTAGTCGGTCGGAGGTTACGGATGCGTGCTTTGGATGCGTGCTATGTGCACTGCGCCTACAATCGACATAATACCTCGAGCTGCGCATCTTCCTCGCACAGCTACTTTGCGGCGGCGCATCTATATTATAGCGCATCTTACTCGCACCGCTACATAGCTTAGCACTGGTTTAAACGGTCACATAGTTTCATAGCATAGCTATTACTTTTTGTAGCTAGCTACATAGCACATCTCTGGTGGAAACCTTACCTCACCTTATAGTGATGTAACTTTTATTTTTCAAATGACTCCGTCTTTACATTTGGCATACCTGATAGGGTTCTGAATATGGGTAATTGCCTTAAATATAATACGATATTATTTAGAAAAAATAATCAGCCCAGCTTAGAGATTATGAGACATAGTCCAAAAACAAGCTTCAAATTATTTTTGTCTTCCTCGCAAACGATGATCAAAAATGATTAAAATAAGTAGATTTGTGGCAAAGCCTCTTTATTTTTTTTGTAGAAGAAGTAAAAATAAAAAGACAGGGTTCATTCCATGATTTATTATTTCCAGGAGTTTCATAAAAAACCATCACAACAGTTCACGAATCATTTACAATCAATTCTATAAAATTACAAAAGTATCACTATAAATATAATAATATCATCAATATTATAAGCCCAGGTGCATTGTTATAACAAACATTGTAAAAAGATAACTTATAAGTAGTTAACGATAAACTAAACTAATCGGCTAAAGGAAGAACCAGATTTTATGCTATCAACTCAAAACACGAATAAATATAACTTAAATAATACCTATAATAAACAATTATATTGACGATAAAAAGGAATGCAATTCACAAATCACAAATCAACAACATGGATAGTTGTTAGGCATCCAATGAATTTAACTACTAAGTAGTTAATTATTTTACTAACTGTATAAAGGAACTCAAAAGATTAGAAGCCATCAAGTTTCGCGCTAATTTCCTCGGCACAACGATCAAAAACCAATGCATAAAGACTTATAAAAGTTTACATGACAAAAATTTTAACCTATACAAAAATGTACGTTATCAGAAGCAAAACCACGTTTTACTACTAGTTCAGAAGTAACCATAAATCATACGAGTATTAGCAGAACGATATCGTTTCAATATGTTGAATTTAATCAGGTTATATAATGTTTATTGCCCTACTGACTTCACTAATATTGGGCCATAAATATTTACCTACGTAGACGTAGTTTCCATCAATGTTACTACCGTATTGATAATTCCATAGTCGTAAATTTTTATTACTTGTTTCCATACTTCAAATTTATATTGTAATACAGATATATTATCAATTCATAAATAAGTGTTACTTATATACTTACCTATTATTAAACTTAAGTAAATGATAGTAAATCTTAGTATTGGGAGGTAACTTATGTATTTATATTTTTCAGATGCATGGCAGTAATTGATATAGGTATCTACAAACGTGCTTTCTAAATAAAAGATACTAAATACTAAAAGCAGCATTAATAGTAGCTTTCGTATGTAAATGTAAATGTAGGCAAATCCTGTTAATTATTTATCATCTTTATTAGGTTCTTTTTTAAAGTATCACGTCATACGAACTTTGTACAATTTCTGCGTAATCTATCTAGTTACACGCTTGTTTTTATAATCATATCAAAAATATTACAAGCTGTGATTTTATCATCGCTTTGATTACAAACAGGTTAAGAATTTACGTCTGGCCTTTTTAAAATTTTTCTTGTATGCTTATGTTGAATATTATACAAAAGTTGCGCGTAATTTCTACGAACTTCATACATGCATCTAAAATAATAAATATTACCTATAGTTGTTCTATATACACAGTATTATTGGCTACTAAAATAGGCTTGGAGTATCTTCATTAATTTACATCATACACAATTTAAATTTGAATTTATCTTTATCACAATTTGAAGAAATACCCAAATCGGAGTCGATAATCAATTTCGTTGCACATGACTAAGCTAAAAGAAAAGTATTACACATTTTTAATTATACAAAATTATTTACTTTCGAGCTGATAAAAAATCGTTACAATTTCTTCGAACTAATCAATATAAACTATCTTATATTGTAGATCTGGACATACATACACTTATCATAAAATGACTAATCGTGAATCCAAGGCAATTGACACGATTATGACGTCATATAATAATTGTGAATTAATACGCCAATTTAGATGAATATTTAAAATAAAATATGCAATAAAGAACTTTGATTTGTATGTACCATGTATGTACTTATTCCGACGTAGACAGAAGACCGATTATTTTAATCATATTATCACTGAACTGTCTGGAAGTCATGTAGATTTAGGTCACATTTGCTTTTATTAAATTTAATACACACAAAAAGTATTTTTATTTCATTCTATTTCTCCCACAACAATATGAGGTAGTATCTGTCTGTATAATATGTGTGTAACAATAAATAATATGGCGTAACGTGTAATGAACAAAACGTCTATCCGACACAAAATTACTAATATTAGTATATCGTCTATAAAATCACATTTCTACAGTATATATAATATATTACAATATAATCTTATTTTCCCTCCGCACACTTCAATAGGAGAAACAACCCAACTTCAAGTGTGAAAACTATTACGGTATGTAAAAAAAAAATATATAATTTTATATCTATTATACAACATTATACAGGTAAATTATCTTGGAGAAATTTTTGCATATGTAGTGGTGTGTATATTACTCAGATCTTAGAGCGCGTTTCCACTATATCGTTCTGGCCTATACAAAAATGTTTCGATATCCTAACATTACTATTTAATTTTATACTTATTCCTAGCAACACTTTTGTTTTCAATAAAAACAAGTTTTTATTTGAAAGAAAATGGTTTTGACTTTATAAAAAAAAATATATCATTCAATTTCACGTCCTTGAGCAAACGACAAGGCGACTACCGTGAAACAATAAAATATCGTGTCCATAATAATTTGTTTCATAATTAATATTTGACCATAATAATTACGAAACAAAACAAATAAATAAATCGTCACTTGATAGTGGAAAGTGGAAACACGCACAAAACCAGAATAAACCAGTTTACGCTGTCCGCAGGTGCCACGTGCAGTCGTTTGGTACCGTTAGAACATAAAGCACACATTTAATTCAAAAATTATAATTATTACGTAGTTTAATTGTTAAATTTTGTATTTGTTGATTGTTGTTATTATTTGTTATTATTGTTATAATATTTGTTGAAGTGTTTAATTTGTGTGTAAGTGTTGTAACTTTATATTGTTAATTCAAAATGGCTCCAGTGTTAAAACATGGTCGAGGCAAGCCTTTGACTTCTCAAACTAAAGAATTAAACTTTACATGTCGTTTCTTTTTCAGGTTAGTAAATTTTTCATTTTAGTAACATTGTTAATGTAAAAGTTATACGTATGTTAAATGTGCAAATATTAAAATAAAGTCTCATCTTTTTCAGAGGAGAAACACATATAGTTTAATTAAATTTAATTAAATTTAATTTAATCCCTTATATATGTCGTGGCCATATCGTAGATTTGCTCATTTCATGATATGATCGATCATTTCGTGAAATGATCGCATTGCATGAAATGATCGAATGTCTATTGGCCACATCATGATGTGGTTTGGGCAGATCAATGATAAGAAATCGTTTCTCGATATGGCCAACTAAACGCGCGGTTTTTTCATGAAAGACGCATTTTTTCTTTTAGGATATATATTTATATATCCTACTATATTATTATGATTGTTTGTTTTTTAAAAAGCGATCCGCTTCTGGCACTCGCCGGCCGCTACCGCGGCACGCTCGCTTTGCTCGCTCGGCTCGTGCGTTGTTTATCAAAGTCTAACCTAACCTAACCTAACTGTTTTCTATTGCAAAAACCATTCGCTTCTGGCATTCGCCGGCCGCTGCCGCGGCACTAACTTAAATGAAACTACACAAGTTCTTAGAATATTCTGAATTTTTTTAATATTTTATGGACTCTCTATATTTTATACGATCTGGCCAAATGTGGATGATCAAATCGTGAAACGTTGACGATTTAACGATCTGATCAAACTATGTTGGCCATTTCCTGAAATGCGACCATTTCGTGAAATGATCAATCATATCATGAAATGAGCAAATCTACGATATGGCCACGACATATTATATATAAAATAAAAACTAAAAATAAAATGTTGTTTTATTTCATTTGCTGACCATACACTACTACAAACGCAAAAATTTCTCCAAGCTAATTTACCTGTATACATTTTATACTCCCTAGTTTCACTTTGATTACTCGAACTAAAACAAATTAGGCTAGGCAAATAAAGCAACTAGGATACTGGATTTCCATGAATTACTTGTTGCAGTAACAACAAAGCTGTTACCTACTTTTCAATCATATTTATCATTACATAGAAATAAAAATTTCACAATAATACTTTTACTCGTCTTACACATTGAATATTGTCTATTATTACTGCATTGAGAGTTGCATGAGTTACCTACACTCATAGAGTCATTCTCATTCTGGGCGGTATCTTACTTATTCTTATTATCCTATTCTATATTTTATTAATTATATTTATCTTCAGACTTAGTCTCCTTGGTAGATTCAGGTTGACCTTCTGGATCCTTTGTTGTCTCAGGTTCTATTTTGGGCGGTGGAGGTCTTTTCTTTACTCCTGAAAATAAAATCCGATCGTAAGAAAATATGTTCCTAAAGTTTTCTACTTAATTTTTAATATATTGATTTTATTAATATATTTAATTTAAAAAGTTATCGCAAGGAAAATGTCATCAATTCAATTAAATTTACTTGCTCGTTTTGGGTCAATATCTATCTACCAAGTTAGAACTCTAAATTCTTGCCTGTATATACAAAGTACTCTGTGATTCTTGCTGCTCATCGTTAACAAAGTACAATTTATTTTCTTCTGTCATATTATATTTTAAAGTAAAACTATGCGTATAAGTAACTCAGGCCCCGGAACCACAGACACAATAGAAAATCTATTGTGTCTGGGACCGATCGGGCCGCTTGGGGCTCAATGGGATACTAGCCAAAGAGATTTTATTACTATGTACATTTGTTCATATATTTTAAATACTAACCTCCTCCTAGTGCTGCCTTCGTAAGAGTCGAGAATGGTGCATCTATAACGACGGTTAATGCGAAACAAATCAGGAAAGAAAACGAAAAGTGAGCAAGCGTGTTGAACAACTGAAAAACAAAATTTTAAATAAATAATTGTTAAATATAAATAACCTGAAATATAGTTTTAACCTTTTTTGATAGAAACAAAAGGTATTTAGTGTCAAAAACAATTAAATAAACATTTCATTAATTTAAATAAAGTATATGGACACAGTTTCAGCTAAACGCTAAGCAATACGGATCAAAAATTTAATATTTTATAGAAATATAATACAAATCGATACAGAAGTAGGTAATAGGTAATCGATACAGAGGTAGGTAATAGATCACTTAAAATTTACGTACACAATTGCATAGATAGCTTTAATATTATAATTAACTAGCGACCCGCCCCGGCTTCGCACGGGTGCAATGGCAGCCGGCCGGTACCGCCGCAAACGCTACGTCCCGCAATTTTTAAATCTGTAATATCTTCGAAAATATTCACTTAAATCATACGGTGTAAAGGGCCATATAGATCTATATTAAATGAACAATGTATTCAAGGTATTTAATTGGTTAAGGATTAATGCTGTATTGGTTAAAATCGCTTCAAAAATTAGCCATTATTTGTCGTAAAAAGTAAATGACAATAAAAGTTATTGTGGGTTATCCATAAGAGATAGACATATACCATCACGGACTTTTCTGTAGACCTTTTCAATGTGTACAATACTTAGTACATTATTTTGATAAAACTCGTAGTGTTCTGCCTGCGTTTGCAATGTAAGCGGAAAAAATGTAATTATTTACGACATCACATTAGAAACCTCAAAAATAACAGTACTTCTCCACTATTTAATGGATGTTATTATACATATAAACCTTCCTCTTGAATCACTCTATCTATTAAAAATAACCGCATCAAAATCCGTTGCGTAGTTTCAAAGATTTAAGCATACAAAGGGACATAGGGACATAGGGACATAGGGACAGAGAAAGCGACTTTGTTTTATACTATGTAGTGATATCATAAGCTAGATTCAGGTTTATTGGATCGTAGAGTTCGCATGTGAAAAACTTTACAAATATGGTCAAATTACCAAAATATACTCTTCAACAAGTTTACCAAAGTCCTACTCACGAATAAGAAGGTGCATAATGATAAATAAGAAAAAAATAATGTGTGTGCGGAGCACACGCGTAAGAAGTGAAACTACTTTGGCAAGATTCAAAGATACCAAAATCGTCGCCTTTCTTCTTAACGTGACGGTATTGCCATGACGTGACTTTGAAATTTTACTCTCAACGCGCAGAAGTTTCACTTTTTAAAATCTAAAGGTTATTAAAAGAATATATTACCGCTTTTTCTGGTGTGAAGTAAACAGGTTCAGTCTTCGTACCAGCGGCGATGAACAGAATGGAGTAGTGGTAGAGATACATTGCGTAAGATATCCGAGATGGCAGCTTCCACATTGGAAGTGATAGGAACCAGTTTATCGGACCTGAAAAATCAAATTTTACGATGAATTTCCTATATATTCAGGGTCAATTTCTATTTCATATTTTTTAAGCTATTGCATAGCTTCTATCGCGGGCCTTGAGCGCGGGGGCCGAATCGAGAAATTCCGTAACGAAAATCCTCACGCTCCCCACTCCGACGGGCTCGGAGGTGTGGCTTGAAGGCATGCTATGCAATAGCTTTACCGCGGCAGTCCCCGAGTGCCACACGTCTTTTTTTTTAATTTTGTTTTAACTTGAAAATATAGGTAATATTTTTACTACAACCACATTATTTGATTGTATGCTTAGTTGAGTGCTCTTCTATTTTTCATTTACCATTTATAATATTCTTAAATCATTAAATCGATGCAATTATATTATAAAGAAAAAAATCATACCTCCATATCCATGCACACAGGCAAAAATCAGCCATGACAGTGCCAATGACCAAATTGTTCTCGAGAAAGAATTGAATAAATTATCAAATAGCTGATTGTTCCAATCCAACTGCATTATTCTGTACGTAAAGTAAAATATTACAGCGAACATCCCTAAAGATACTATCCAAAATATACCGGCGACATACTGGAAAACAAAATAGATAAATTAATGTCACATTAAAACTATATTGAGCGTCTATTTTTATTAATTTTTAACTATTAAACTCGATACGCGTGGATACTCGAATCAAAGAAAATACTAAAATTATTTATTTTTTAAAAGAAGTATTATGAATGGACCAAGTTGAAAATCACTAAGATATGCCTTCTCATCAATACAAGATTATCAAACATAATTTAAAAAAATATTTGAAAAATTGGCTTGTGTTTCTTATTCACATACCAGAATGCATATCGCTCATCTGATTAAACCTTACTTAATATTTAGGAAATAAACATTAAAAAAAACATTGTTCATAAATGCTTACCCAACGAATTTTGACTTTTTGACCTTTCAGTTCACTGAGGATATATCCCAAAATCATTCCGTAGAAAAATGGCGAAGCTCGTGTTAATGTATTTTTGTAGTAATTTGTCATGTAATAATCCATTTCATCCACACGACTGAAAATAGAGAGTTTGTATGATAATCACTACATAGTATAAAACAAAGTCGCTTTGATGCGATTTTTTTAATAGATAGAGTGGTTCAAGAGGAAGGTATAAGTATATAATTTATTAGGTTTTAGACAAAGCGGGCGAAGCCGCGGCGGAAAGCTAGTATTTTAATAATTTACTCTAACTAGTTTATTTTATCTAACTAGTTTATCAGAATCTAATAAGTCCAATGCAAAGTACAAAAACAAAAAAAAAATCACTGAAATATACTCACATAATACTTGCGTTGCTTGACTGCATATTCAGCATAAAGTTGAAAATAGTGGAAGCAGTTAAAATAGCTAGGAGGCCACCCAAGAGTCCCGTCCATATCAGTTTTCGTTTACCACTTAATACCCAGAATAAAACTAATGGAGATATTATATGTAATTGCATATCTATTGCCAGGTACCATGAGTGTTCTATGCACTGAAAAGAAATATTAATATATATTTAGTTTTATAAATATTAACTTTATAAATATAATAAAAAAAACCGTTTACGAGGCGCGATTCGAACCCGCGTCTTCCGCCTCATGATCGATTTTTTAATCTTGAAAAATGTATGAGAAATAATTAATTTTCACAAATGTCATTTTTACAGGTTCATGCATTTCAATTATTTAAAACATTCATTATTATTATAAAGATAATTGTAAACTTACAGTTTCTATAGGATGTACATAATTTTGTATATACAACAATGTAGACCACCAATTAGTTCTACATCTATCCGTATTTGTTGCAACAGACATCCAGAATGGTCCATCTGTAATTCTATGGAAGAACGAAGCTTCTAGAAGAATGATCGCGCCCAATAAAGGAAAGAGTCGCAGAATTCGTTGTATATAAAACATGTGTAGGCCTTTTAATAATTGCACTGAAATCAGAAAGAAAATTAATCAGAAATTGTATTTAGTAAAGCTTTAAAAAAGTAAGTGAAGGATTAAAATGCATTTATTAAATTGAAAATGCAACCACATTTCAGATAATTGATAACGTTAAATTGAAACCAAACTATTCTACTTTAGTTCCATTGAAAACAAAAGCCAACTTACTTGATTTCATTCGACCAATAGATGTATAAACTAAGAGAAGACCAGTCATCAAGAAAAACGTGTCCACGGCAAACACGCCAGTCGCAATCCAAACTGAATTTTCAGATACTAAAAACTGAAACGAAATTTAATTTATTCTTAATTTTTTCAATAGTATGAATTTAAATTAAAAAGTAATTAAAACAAAGAGGTAAAACATTTTTAAAAACGTATAAAAAGTTAGAAATAACAAAATGACGTCAAAACAAAAACAACATGAACATCATATTCTAATAGTAGAAAGAATGAATAATATAACGTAAAATTTTAAAGAACAGAAAAAAGAAAGAAAACTAAAAACAAAACTAATGTTTACAACACAGTAAAGTTAATTATTTGAGACTTACATCTAATATATTTAAGAGATTCACAAAATGGTTTGACGTGGTGAACGTATGTCCTAGGATGACCCAAATCATAGATATCGCACGGATTCCGTCCAAGCATTCGAGAGCGTTGCTACTTGTTGAAAACGTTGTCAGACGCCTTGCGTTTGTGTAAACCGAAAAACTGCTGTATATTGGATTTATTTGCTTGGGATCTGTAAAGAAATTGAGTATTATAAGTTTCTGATTTAAAGTATAATTTTAGTACAAGTAATCTTCACCACGAGTAAGTAAAAAATCTAAGATAAAACCAGTACCTATATAATTATATATATATTCAAAATTTAAAATTCAATTAAAAGTAACATAAATAATACTCGAGTATCAAAACTATAAAAAAGAATAGCTACAATCATGATAAGACTTTATTTTGGTCTTATTGTAGTAATCTACCTAAGTTTATTAAAGTAATCGTATTAAATTGAGTTATCTTTATGACCAAAAATTGATATATCTTTTCGGGACATTTTTGGAAAGGTAAATTTTATATTAATATTTAATTTTCTAGAGGACTTAACTAGAGGAAGTAATTATAGTTACTATTGGAGGAAAGGAATAGTCTTAAAATTAATAAGTATTTTATGGAATGTTTAATTTAGGTACCTTTTTTAAGTGTAAACGTATTGTGGAGATCATAACTCGTACTTAGTATTGTCAGAACAGCAAGTAAACCAAACACGGCGCTGAAATATTATAGAAGTTGGTTATTACTCTAAACAAATTGATTTTCATTCACCTACTATAATATTATCACAACTAACATGGTAGAGTTTTGGATTTTCTTGAATTAAAGCATAAAATGAAATTTTAACAATTTTAAAGAATAGAACAAAATAAAGCCGGGATGTAAATTATTAGTAATTTGGTCGCCCAGTGGTTAAAATTGTATGAAACATAACCTTAGGCAGAAGAAGCGGTTATGCCATACTCTCATCATCTATATAGTTGTCCTTATAATAAATAATAAAAATAATATATCATGTCATGCTGCTTAGCCGCCTGATACCTAATATATAAAGTACTAGCTTACCACCCGCGGCTTCGCCCGCTTTGTCTAAAACCTAATAAATTATAATATACTAAAACCTTCCTCTTCAATCACTCTATCTATTAAAAAAACCGCATCAAAATCCGTTGCGTAGTTTTAAAGATTTAAGCATACTTTGTAGGACATAGGGACAGAGAAAGCGACTTTGTTTTATACTATGTAGTGATTTATTTCATATACTCACACGCCGACCCAATCTGCAGCGACCCACTGCTTGTCGTTTGGTAGACGAACAAATTCCTCTTCAAATTTGAAGCCAAACATCGTAATATTGAAGAATATATTAGTCATCCATTCCTGAGCTGTACAGGACGAAGGTATGCATATTCCGAACTTCAGGAAAACACTCGCAGCTAATTCTAATATTATATCGAGGCTGAAATAAGAATAGATTTCTTCAAAAGTTGAATATTGGAAAATGACAATTTATGACCCAAGATACTAGAATCCTGTAGATGCAACTTATTTTCTCATGATTAAATGTAAAAAATGTACCAGTTGTAATTGGTCGATAAAAACAATAGTAATTGGTAAATTTTAAATAAATTGCTTTCTCAGGAGCTTAAAAGTATTTTCTCAAAGTTCCGAAATGGAAAATTTCTTGCAGTTTAAATTATCAATTATTTTTCCCATACATTTAATGCGTTAAATGAAGCTTAACATGCTTATTTTTGTTTCATTCTTGCTCTACATTTTAATAATATTTACTTGTATTAAATTTTTAATTACAGGTGGCATAATAGTGACGAACTTGGATTTAAATAAAAAATTCGTAGATTAAAGGACAGAAGATGCAATAAATAATGAAAGTTTTCAATCTCTAGTAAGCACTGCCTACGTCACCATCTGCACATTATCTTCGTCGCAATTGCTCATGTTGGTGCAGGAAAACATTGCAACGAATTCCGTATATCCAAGAATTAAAAGTACCAAAAATACAAATAAAATATTATGTATGACAATGTTAACAGTGAGGAGATTTTTTACATAATAAGATAAAGAAACATACTCATCCAAAAGCCTCGACGCTTTGTCTGGGTTTTGGCTCATCATACGCAGTTCATTTTCCAGTAATTCTAAACCATTTGTTTCACCAATGAAAGGTAATTCAAAGTTCTGGCCAAGAGGGATTGCTATGTATGAATATTTCCCTCTTATTGGCGGACGCCCCTCTATCTCTCTATATATGTCCAGACATTGGTAGTAATTGCCTAAATGGTGCGCATTGCCTCCTAAAAGACCGGACGGTAGTCGAAATCCGGAGTCAATGACTGAAAAATAAAAGTAATTAAAAATGTATTATGTGCTTGTGTTATTATCAGCTGGTGTTTAACCAAACATTGAATAAGGAAAATAAATATACCTATAAACTAAAAAGAACCTTCTGCGTAAAGTTATCTATACGAATAAAACTGCATTTTTTTAGTTACGGTCATTTTTTTTAAATCTTCGAAGGGTACATTATTTCGACAACTACGATAGAGTTTTAAAATAATTTAAAAGAAAAGCAAATATTATTGTTTATTAAAAACAACAAAAGTCCACACAATCACTAGCTTAATCGTGGGTTTAATAAATCACTCTGCAATTTTTAGCATTATCTAGATGACTATGCGAATTTCGCCCCGAAATGAATGTTATCCTCACGTGTCATTTTCATTTCCACTATAATACTAGTGTTGAAAATTTAAGTTTTTTATAAAGAACTAGCTTTCGCCGGCTACTTCGCCTCCATGGTCAATGGAAATTCCTATGATATAAGATATTTTATGATAAAGATGTTTTCACATTAGCGGTAAAAAGTAGTCTATATCAAACCTATAGCCTCTAGTCACATAAATCAAATTATCACCCATATTACTCCATTGAAAGAAAGACAAAAAAAACAAGCTTATATTATACCTAATATTGCAATTAAAATATTAGTACCTAAGAATGCTTCCTTAATGAATAAACGACTATGGAAACGCTTCCTATTGACAGAAAATATTCTGATTTCTATATAGAATATAGACTGAATATTTGTTATCTCTATTCTTAGCTTATTTTTTATTTAAGCATTCTATTACTATAATAATTACAAAATTCTACGTGAGATAGTATAACTTTCAAGTGAAGCCTACTTGATTATTTTATCGTAATACTTTTATATCAAATCCTTCTTTCGTTGTGTAAATATTATATGAATCATCAACTTACTATCAAGATCCAAATATATACAATCATCATGTATTCAGGACCAAGGTCAATTCACAATAAACGATTTAAAAGGGAAAAATTTTACAGATAAATTTTTCATCATGAAGAGCTTTATTTAGTCTGGAGCTTATATAGAGTTAGTGTGAAATGACCAGTAATATTAATTTTATTTATTTACTTGACTCGACCATCTATTCTGTATATATTTGCCAAACTTAATCCCGATCACGGAATCGGTTTACGTTTAAAAGTCCAAATAAATTTTCGCTTTTACTATACTTAGAACTAGCTTTTAATCACCCACGAGTACCTTGCTTTTCATTTGGAAACCAAATGAAAATCGATTTTGAACGAAACGACCGAAAGACAGACAGATAGACGCGGTGGAGGATAATTTACAAGAAACTTACACTGGAGCAACGTCAGTTGTTCTCTCCACACCAAACGCGCTATTTGCTCTTGACATAATTCAGAATCTAACACAGATTTATACAACTCCTGATCAAAGGGCGCCGTCGGAAGTCTTTGTAATCCTATTATCTGTCCATTTATACAAACACACAGAAACAACAATCCCAATATATGATTGATCTCCATTTTAGATCCACTACACTTTCTTCCAAACTTATTTCCACATCACACCAATGCTAGTCACTAGAAATCAGAACCGGAATAAACTATGCATACAATATTTATATAAATAAATGTATTGTTAAATGTATCGATAAGATAACTTTTACAGCTTTTTAAAAATCTTTTAAACCTGCCCATAAATTTTGTTGTTACTGATAGCAATGATATTTTGTGTCATTTTATTATACAGATGTTACTGCAACTTTTTGATTATCAATATTTTATAAGCACCATTGATTATTTAATTTAATGCTCGATAAAGCTTACAGTAAATTTTAGTTCAGTTTGATGTGTTTATCCTTAATAGTTGTGTGATTTAGGGAACTCAATAAACTTGCAATATCTATACTATTAACTATATTAAAAACGAACTTAAATTTATCTCTTTTAAAGGAAATAGTGAAGTTTTATAAACATAGCACTTCTATTTCTATATATTGCAGTATCATAGGAAATAAATCAAGACATCGTTGTTTGGGTCAAGGTAGGACATACAATTATTAGTTATTTATTTGTTTCATAAATAATAATCAGTGTCAACATAAAATATTAACGTAATTTTCTTTTAGATACTAAATTTTAAGCTTTTTCTTGCAGCAGCCTTAACCAGTTAGTTTTTTCTCAAAGAGGATGCTCTAAAGCTAACAGGCTGAACTGAAAATTTTAAACGTACGAATTTACCGAGGCTAAGGGTGCTTTACCACGAATAATGTGCGAGGATGTGTAGCGAGGAATTCAAATTAAATGAAGCGATACTATTGGTTATTTACAAACACATTCCGCGCTACACATCCTCGCAAATTATTGGTGGAAAAGCACCCTAATGCCAAACATATTATGAAAACGAAAGGCGAAATTTATTAGTGGAAATTTCCATATTACGCAAACTTTGACCTTTTAAGTTATAACTTTTATTTTATCTTTATCTAAGAATAGTTTACATTTATATCTCAAAATTTAAGTGCACTTTAGACATTCTCTAAACTTTCAACGGTAACCTGACAAACTATGAAAAATATAAATTAAAAAAGACGGGTTGCACTCCGGGAGTGCCGGCAGAAGTGAAAACGCGCGTAGTAGAGAGGGGATAGCTGTCTACTCTCCATCCGTCTTACGCTTTTTCGATCAGGTCACGTGTCCTGACGCGAGTTTAAGATTTTATACCCATTACAGAAAAAGTGCTCAACGCCGCTAAAGAAGTTTTCACTTCAAAAATCTAATTATGCAATTTAGTGTAATTGTATTAAAACAACATAATTTAAGGAAAATGTTGGCAAGCCAGGCTGTTTGTAAAATCTGATTTATCTATACATAATAACGGATTAAGTAATTGTTATCACGCATGAAAATCTTCATAATTTGTAATTACATAAGTTCATTATAAGTATCTTAATAACATAAGACACGCATTATCAAATACGTATACAAATGATAAGAAGATAGAATTTGGATAATATATTTGGGAATATTCATTCATCAATTAGAGCTCAAATTCAACATAAGCTTTTTTCATTTGATAAATGGTTATCGCTGACTCCTAGGCTACATTGTTTTCTAAAAAAATGAAAGTTATTATGGACACCATTTCGATGTTAGGCAATTCTTTTGATATTTTGTTTCCGACAAATAATTCTCAAGAGTTAAATAAATCTCATCGTGAACAGGCATGTAAAATTTAGTTATTAATGGATTTTAAACGCGATTTATTCATTACTAGCTTTCCGCCCGCGGCTTCGCCCGCGCAGTCAAAGAAAAACCCGCATAG
>CAJQZM010023249.1:0-17635 GCA_907164665.1 Colias nastes | reverse complement strand
GACTTTCTTGCCACCCTAAATCCATTGAAACATAAACATTTCTGGACAGGTGGCTAATACCTATACTAATTGATCACATACAGTGAAAGTATATTTGAAATGTGCAGTAGTTCCTGAGATATCTGCATGCAAACAAAGAAACAAACTCTTCAGCTTTATATAATTAAAAGTATACAGACTGACTAATAAGATTTTCCACATACACACACGTCATAAAAGAGGAATTAAAGCCGCTACCTAATTAGGAACTCCAAAAACAAACTAACGCTACATATTAAATAGCTTCAGTCTACACAAACATTAGTGCACAATCTACGGCTTCATTTACATACGATGATACGGAAAATCTGAAGGTCTAAAGATCAAACGTATAACAACTAAATTTCCTGCTGGGTTAAGGTCACTTCCTCAATCTGGGTTATTGCCGAAATTTTTCAATATGATAGTTTGAGACCATCTATCATGTTTGTTTATTATCAAAAGAAAATGTATAAATGCTTTTTTTTATAGCAGTGTTCAAATAAGACGTAAGACGAGCTTGTACATTTAGATAGAGATGCGATATTTTGTGTATCTACCTTTGTTGTTTGTTGCAGTATTATAAATTATAAAATGTTGGTATTTCTGTATTTTGCTATTGATCGATTATTGATTATTGTGAAAAAATTATAAAGTAATGCGTTTGTCAGAAATTGTTTTTGTTTGTAAACAGTAATAATTTTTTTACTTACTTGAGCATATTTTAAATCTTGTTTCTAACATAAAGCCCTATATTCACAACCATTGTGTATGATACGTAGTTATTAAATTTCAAAGTAGTTTTGCATAACTTTGATTCAAATTAATCATCAAAAATATTTGTTAAAACAAGTGTTGTTCTGTATCAAAAAAATCGTCTAAAACAATTGAACGTGTAGCATACCTAATATAAATATGCCTGTGAATTTACGTGTATTTTAAGTCACCACTGCTAAAATCGTGTCCTCATCGTATGATGGTCGTCGGGTATAAATCTTTGACACATTATAACTACTACGAAAGTCGTGTCGTAGTCGTAGCGTATAAACGTTGAATTTGACAGATTATAGCCTAAAGCGGGTCTTTACAGGGCTCTAGTGCGGAATTTAAAATGACTCCCAACAGACTGTCAACTTTGGGAACTTTGCTTTCTTACTCGCTGATATTACTACACTCGGAAGAGATTCATCTGAATTTTGTTTTATGATCTCGCTCTTTCAGTCGGAGTTAGATATAGATAGACTGATTGAGAGTTTTGTATTCAAAACGATAATTTTGGGCCGTAGATTTATGATTATATAGAAAAATTGCATTTCTGTCATTATAAGTATCTATATTTCGTCTCTATTATAAAATGTAAAGTACATTAACATTACAAACCTATAATATGTTTTTAGTAATTATTAAGAATCGAACGTTTTTTAAATGTAATGACTTCGTAACTTCTCTTAAGTTTGGTACCTTCATTTTTTATTCGCGTAAAAAGTTTCATCTTCAATAATTTATACCTTATGACCTTAAATGCGTTATTATAAGGCATCTACATATTTGACGCGTTATTCACGCACAAGTTTTACGTTTCAGTGTAAAATAACTAAAATGTGTATGCAATATTGAAACTATAGTTATCCATATTTTTGCATAATGCAATTAACATGAACCATATATTTTTGAATTTAGTTGTAATAATAGGTTCGTATCTTGCTCTAATAAACTGTATCTTTGTAGATTTTTATGTAACCGACCTTTATACTCGATTTAGAACCACTTCAAACGGACAGATTTAGTTCAAATTTTGTACAATTATCAGGAATCGGTGAGAAACAATAATCTTATGAGTTTAGATAAAGCGTATTTTTAGTTATTCTATTCTTATTTTATTGTTAACCTAATTCTACACCACACCCCCTGATGTTTACGACGAACGATATCCTTTCAAATTTAAATAATAAAAATATGAATCTGTAAAATTTTAAAAATTTTAAGTTTGAAAGTCTCTAAAACATATCAATAATTTTACCTGCGCCGTTACTAACGTATCTCGTCTGAAAGGATCTTATTTCCGGCCGGTAAATTCAACGAACGTCAAAACGGATGCTGAAACACTTTTAATGGTTTCGAAATTCAAAAAACGTCGGTTAGTTTAAACTCGAGAACTAATTTAATTTGAACTTTTTAAAATGTGCAAAATATGCTCGTAATTACTGGCGAACTTTCTTGGCTAAGAGGCCAAGATATTTTTCTGTTTATTTCGTTCTGACTGACATTTCCAAATGATATTTCAGTTGATCTTATAAACGTGACCCCTCTGAGTACTGAGAACTGCATTATTTAACATCGCAACATTTTTCAAGGAATGGAAAATAGAAATCCAGTTTGAACTGGACATGTTGGGTAGCATTTCACTTATCGATTTTCTTTACTGCTAAGAATACGATTTGCCTCATGTCCCTACTCTCGTATAGAGGTTATGTTATTGTGATAGTTCCTCTATTTATTACTCTGTTTATTCATTCAATGCAAACACAGAAAACTTCTACCATGTGAAATCATTGAGAATAACTTAAATGTTTTCCACCCCTTCTAATAACAACAATATAAGGCAAACAATACCTATAATAAATAATTTATAAAGCAAATTAAATTCGTCATATTTTCAATTTACAAATAAGCGAAATTTTTCAAAAAACATTTCGACAGTGTAACTCAATGTATTTACAATGTTGCGGAAACGAGGGTTCGCCGTTCGTGGAATGATTAACAAAATAAATGTGTATTTTAATAACACATACTTGAAATAGCGTGCCCTTGCTCGGAACATTTACGGTTCTCTGCGATTTCCCGCTTACATCTGTCAAGGAGTAGGCACGTGAATTACGAGCATACACTGCGGGACATTATAATGTAACAGTCTTGAATATTACAATTTAACTGAATAATCTCTAGGTATATAACCAGTTTATATAAAACATAATATTTCTAGACTCTGATGGACGATCAGGTAGTTTATATCTTACAATCAAACTGCCTCTGTTAATAATATAGTTTTCTTAATGCATGTTTCAAGAAACTATTAGTAACTGGATCATCAGTTTGCTATATAGAAATTGTTTTGTAAATTCATCGGTCATATTATGGTCTTTGTTCATGTTTGTGTTATTGGAAAGAAAAAACCCAACCGTTTATTTAACTTATAGTCTATTTTTAAATTCATTGCACAAAAAACTATGCGATAAAATGATAGCGATTCGATATTTTATCAAAATTGACAGCCAATAAATCATACAAAATAAAATAATAACCTAAATATTCGTGTATCGATTTTAAAACTCTACTTTCCGCCACACAGACAGACGTCAACTCCCATTGGATTTTATTATTTCAACTATCCAACAATGTCACTCTTTTTTTATCTATAAATATTGAATGCCGCGAAATGGCCAGCAGTGTATCGCTTGGGAATAAATAATGCGTAGCGTGGTTAACGTAAGCATTTCAACCATTCTGGGTACAGTAAAGTTACTTGTTTGTTTGTTGGTAACTCCGAATGCCATTGTTATAGCCCCATTAACGGGGATATTTCAATAACTTTGTATGGTTTGGGCATTGGAGCATAATAAAAAGATAAACCCGCTTGAGATTGTCTAATATTTCATTTTTAGCTGATAGTGGGGTTTGTCCAGAAAAACAACGATCTCTGGCGTAATGGGCACATTTAAATATAGTTTATCGAAAACGGATCAAACTTCTGCGATAAAGATTCCAAGGTCTGTTCAATTGGCCTACTAAAAAATAGAAGCTAATATGGTTGAAAATATAAAATAGGTTTTAAAAGTAATAACGGCTATTCAGGTCTCTCATCCCGATTGGAAGCTATATAGCCCTGTTATTTCGTACATCAAAACATTAACAAACATTGGATAGTGACCACTATAACTTGACCCGTCTGGAAAATAGGAAACTGAGTATAACGATAGCCCATTTAGTTCGGGCAATGCACTGCCTAGCGTTTTAGAAATTCAATATAAGTTCACGGTAAAATAACCTTTATAACACGGCAATAGAAGCGCAATTTTTGTACAATAGAAAGATAGTAACGGTAGTCTGCAGCCCGCAGGCCATATTACGTCGAAACGGACCCAATTTTGTAGGACAATGCGAATTTTTACATGAACATAGAACTATCTGGAAATAAGCTGATCTTACATATATAGTTTTATACATAAGAACCTATTATGTGCAACGTTCTTAGCTCCAGATAAGTACTGTATAAGTTGGAATCCCTGATAGTTAAGTTAGATTTAAAATTTAATTAAAATTGGCTCTATATAAAAACACAAACAATCATCTTTAATATTGTATTATATAAATTTAGCTTTATTAACACTAAATAAGTTCTCTATTTTATATTTTGCGATATAATTGCAACCAAATAATATTTAAAAATTAAAATCTCTCTCGCCTTTAAATATTACTTGCTGCATACATACTCTCAGAAATCTAGTGGCTAACCTTCGACCACATAGTTTCATACAGCGCTTATACATGCTAAGCTTAAAGGCCACAAAGTGCAAATAAAAATAACTTTTAAAAGCGCATCTAGTATTTAAATCCGATGTTTTATTTACCATAATTTTATATGCAATCGTTCTTACCTTATCGATGTAATTTGCTGTGCTGCAAATAAATATCCAATTTAACGATTTTTATCTTACCATATCTCCAATAAATTGGAAATCCGACTCGTCTCTTATTTCCTTCGGATGTACA
Source organism: Colias nastes (assembly GCA_907164665.1). Taxonomy (NCBI): domain Eukaryota; kingdom Metazoa; phylum Arthropoda; class Insecta; order Lepidoptera; family Pieridae; genus Colias; species Colias nastes. The sequence continues at coordinate 12,847 of CAJQZM010023249.1, read as the reverse complement.
TTTACGTGACTTTTTATGACATTTTGTTTCACAGATACTCTTGAATGAATGTTTAAAAATGTTGTTCTTATACAAAAAAACACATGCTTTTCTACAAGTACCAATTTTCCACTTCTTAGAAATGCAAAGTTTAAGAATAATTTCTTTGGCCAAATGTTTGTATTAAAGTTATCCATTTGATAACAAAGGAGATGCTTGTAATTCAGGTATTTACACATTTTTGTTTTTGTTCTACTGAGTTCATACAATAAAGTAAATAAATAAATTATCACTCATCAATGTATCCGAAAAAAGCCATTATTTAAAAATTTGCTCTATTACTACGAGGCTCTGAAAGTTAGGCGAACGTTGTTAAAGCATTACCTTAGTTTTGAACTGTTCAACGCAACGTTAACTGTAGTCTAGCTATTATACCTTGTTTAATATTGTAGTTAGTGTAACTATGGTTTTAATTATGTTTAAAAATTTGTCATTATGCATTTTGCAGCAAAATTAATTATGTAGCGTTTAATCACCTATTTTTTTAATACCAGAAGGACGATTGTTGTTAAGAGCTTTTTGATGTTTTTGTAGCGCAAAAATACAGCTATACCAGCAACTAATCTCTCATAAGATTTTTGCCATATTAATTTATATTTTTCTAATTATGATAATATAATCCAATCTCTATTATTCAAAGTATCTGTGCAAAATTACGTAATAGTGACTACTTGCTCCCTTGCAGTATGAAGGAAGGACAAACCAACAGCATATGCCAATTTATGAAGCAGCATACCTACCAATATATGAATTATACTAAATGAAAAAAACATCCTCGGGTGAAAGTATCAGATGTCTAAAAATGACAGCATTCTGTGCCCTAACAAGCCTAGACTTTATCATCATTTATTTATTATCAGAACATCAAAGGTCCACTTGTTAGTTTAATCTCAGTTATCCCCTCAATCTCCTAAAAGTCGGACCTATCTAAGCCAAGTTTTTACACATGTTAATTTCTACGACACTAAACTGTGAAATAACCTTTACAACTTCCAACCGCAGACGAATTACGCTGACAAAGATACCCGAATTAAACATTAATATATAGTTGTTCCATTTACAGAGACAAAAACGAGAATTATTAAAGGGTTTTGCTTATACCCACGTCAGAACTGACGGATGGAACAAAAACGCATTGTAGCTTTTTGTCAGCACCTTCTGCTTGAAGGTACGGTTATGGATATTCGGTGTTTAGGTGAACGTTTTGACAAATAATATTACAGTTGTAGACTTTTGTTTCTTGTTATTATTTTATGTGTAATTTATTACCTAAATTAATAATTAAATAGTGTTACGTATAATTATATGATAGGTACTTTTTATAATGCGGTGAATGTTAAGTTCAAATAATAACCACAAAAATTTTAATTGAGGTTTTTTCTCTCGAATGTCGTAATGACGTTTTGGAAAGAAGTAAAAGATTTAACGTTCTTGAATTATAAATGTTATAACTCATTAAAGTCCAACATTCATATTATAATAGTTTGTAAAATCGATATTATTTTGAACCAGGCATTTCCTACTTAAATACCAGCACGAATAGTAAACTGTTCTTGGAACACGTTGCAATAATTTCGCAATTATTCTACAAAATGCGGACTATTACCAGCAAATCCCGGAATTAAATCAAAATACAGGACCATTTCCTACATTTGTGTACATTAGAACCTTTGGGATTCGTAAACAGCTTAACTATAAGAGCTTTACGTGAAATATGTAGTATTTGTGCAATTATTGTATGAAACAAATTTTAAGATACTCTGTTTTATAAATATTACTTTTCTATATCATTCTAAGGTTATGTAAATAGATATTATTATAATGTTTATTGAATAAAGAAGATAATCAACAGACATAATCTAAACACGTATCCTAATTTATTTTAGCATATACGTAGGAGGTCTATCTTTGAATTTGTCTTTGATTTTAAAAATATTTTAGAGTCAAAAAAACTAATGACAACGCAGTTTATTTAAAAATAGTCCAACAAAAAAAAACTCCAGTTAAAAAGTGCAACCATTTTATTTAATTATAATAAACTAAATATATGAAGCTTATATAAGCTTAACTAGATCTCAAGTAATAGTGCCTGTAAGCTGATTATAACTTAGAACTTATTTAGTGAAGTCTAAACTATTTGATCCTAAATAAACTTGTTCCTCAATTTAATCTTCCCTGTGACATTAGCAATTTGTAAACATCATTGATTAGTAATTCTTTATCGAAAACTAGCTTAAGCCCACAGCTCCGCTTATGTAAAAGCCTACTTTTTCTGAAAACTTCTTTTGGCGCGTTGAGAGTAATATTTCAAAGTCGCTTCAAGGCAATACCCTCACGTCTTACTCTTACTCTTACTCTTACTCACGTCTTACTCTTACTCTTACTCTTACTCACGTCTTACTACGGCAACGATTTTGGTAAAAGAAGTTTCATTTCTGACACGTGTGCTCGGCGCATATGCTCTTTTTTTAATGTAGCATTTGTTACTAGGAAAACAGCATTATATTTGTAAAATACTTTTTAAATCGTTCGAGTAGTTTACATTTAAATTGTTACAAACAAACACATATTTTCTCTTTAATTTAATTCATATTATCTAAATTATGTTTGAGGTTATTTATAACTAGGATCTCTTATACGTGAAGTTATCAATTTGTCATCATCTTTTCGCTGTTTATATTTAGTATCGATTAAATTAAAACGATCAATGTATTTTCCGAAAATTATCAAACATCAATCATTAATTAGTGTTACTGATAAAGCCATTTCCTTGAAAGCATTTTCATAAATTGATTTTTATTTCATATATTATCGTAAAAACACTTACCACCAATTAAAAAAGATACAAATCCTACTAATTAATATTACCTTATAATTGCGAAAGTAGGTGATGTATATGTGTTTTTTTTTTTTTTTTATAATAGAGCGGGTAACGGAGCAGGTGGGTCACCTAGTGGTGAGGTGATCACCACCGCCCATGAGCACTCACAAAGTTACCTTTGTGAGGCTGTTACCGACTTTCGAAGGTGGGTGTAGGCTCTCTTTTTAAATAAGTCCATGTCATACATGTGCGGGAATACCGAACTTGGTAGACTGTTCCACAGGGTGGTGGTACGTGGAAAAAAGTGTCGCGAGAAGCGTACGGTACTCGTTCGCCAGCGGTCCAAATGATGTGCATGGAAGTTGGCTTTATGGCGGGCGGTGCGGTGATGGAATTCCGCAGCAGGTATGAGCTCGAATAGCTCATTTGAACACTCCCCATGGTATATGCGATAGAAGACACACAGCGAGGCAATGTCCCTTCGCAAAGCAAGAGGGTCAAGCCGATCGCTAAGTCTTTGATCGCCAATCATTCTAACTGCTCTACGTTGTACGCGATCAAGTGGAAGGAGTTGGTAAAACGGGGCACCAGCCCAGAGATGTGAGCAGTACTCCATGTGTGGCCGTATCTGAGCTTTATAAAGTAAGAGAAGATGGTCAGGCTTGAAGTACTGCTTCGCTCTATTAAGGACGCCCAGTTTTTTAGAAGCTAGGGAAGCTTTACCTTCCAAATGATCGCGAAACTGAACATCGTTAGAAACATTGACGCCAAGAATTGCGATGCTAGGCTTGACGCTGAGGGGAGTGTTCAAAAAGAGGGGAGCTGATTCAAATGGCTTTTTTTTGGCCGTAAAAGCACATAGTTGCGTCTTAGCGGGGTTAAACTCGACGAGGTTTTGACGACCCCACTCTGAAACTTCTCCCAAAAGAGTTTCAATTTTCAACGCCAGAGTGTTTCTGCACTCATCGACAATTTCTTGCGAGAAGTTAGCATGGCCAGTGTAAGAGGCGTCTCCAGTACTATCATCTGCATAGCAATGAATGTTACTAATTTGTAACATGTCATTGATATGCAGAAGGAATAGTGTGGGTGAAAGAACACAGCCTTGGGGGACGCCAGCGTTCACAGGCATAAGATCCGAGCTCGATCCGTCGACCAAGACCCGAATATTTCGTGCTGCAAGAAAGCTGGCTATCCATGTGCGTAACTTCTCGGGGAGTCCATATGATGTAAGCTTCGAAAGAAGAGCCCGGTGCCACACCCGATCAAAGGCTTTTGCGACGTCAAGACTAACGGCTAGTGCCTCCCCTTTGCTCTCAATAGCCGCAGCCCATCGGTGAGTTAGAAAGGCCAAGAGATCACCAGCTGATCGTCCATGGCGAAAGCCATACTGATGGTCACTGATCAGCTGGTTCTCCTCTAGGTAACCTAAGAGCTGACGGTTGATTATGCTTTCCATGACTTTTGAGAGCAAAGAGGTAATAGCAATGGGCCTGTAGTTAGAGGGGTCCGATTGATCGCCTTTCTTAGGGATCGGGTGCACTGCGGCGGTTTTCCACGAAGCAGGGGCAATGCCGACATCATAGGAGTGTTGAAACAAGTGTGCAAAAACGGGAGCCAATTCTGGAGCACACGTTCTCAAGACAATTGCAGGGATACCATCCGGGCCACTCGCTTTATGGGTGTCGAGAGAGAAAAGTACTTTTCGCACTTTACTTTGTGTAAAGCGCACATCGGACATAAAGTACTGGCACCGCGAGATGGTAGGCGGTACCTTTCCCCCATCGTCCAAGGTGGAATTGGAAGCGAAGAGAGCGCCCAATAGGTCGGCTTTCTCTTTGGGCGAGTGTGCCAAGGTGTCATCTTCCCGGCGCAAAGGTGGGAACGTCGGCTGACAGAAGTTTCCTTGGGCGGCTTTAGCAAGTGACCAGAAAGCTCGGCTACCAGAAGTATATTTTTTAGTTGTATATTTGTTACACTTTCACGCAAATACTACTGAACCGATAACAATGAAATTGAGCACACATATAGAGGATAACTTGGATTAACATAATATAGGATAAGTTTTATCACGGAAATCCCACGAGAACGGGAACTAAGCGGGTATTTCTATTAAAACACGGGCGAAGCCGCGGGCGGAAAGCTAGTATATTATATGATGTCCTTTTATCATGATATTATGTAGAAAGATGTTTAATTGCCAATTATAATAATATAATCATAATCTGCTTGTTGCCTTGTCTACTATATGGCTGCCAAACATGGGTGTTTACAAACAAAGTAAAACAAAGGATCAGATCAACACAAAGCAGCATGGGGAGAAGCATGCTAAACCTAAGGAAAATATATAAAATTAAAAACACATCAATCCGAGGAAAAACAAATTTAACTGACGCTCTCACACAGGCACTGAAACTCAAGTGGCAATGGGCTGGACACATAAGTCGTTATACTGACGGACGTTGGACATCGGAAACATCATTGTGGAAAGGACCAGAAGGATTGAGGAATGTAGGTAGGCCAATCAGAAGGTGGTCTGATGACATTGTCGATATAGCTGGGAAGGACTGGGCTTCCTGCGGTAAAGACCGGCATAAGTGGAGGAAGATGGAGGAGGCCTTCACCCAATGTGGGATCCAACACAACAATTAATAACACAATTTGTATTGTATAACTGTCAAATTTAAATTTAAATTTTTAAAATTTTTTTTTTTTTTGCAAATTGTAACTAACACAAATTATTAATATTGTAAAACTATCCAAAGTGTGTGGAAATAAAAGGCTTTTTTATTTTTTTTTATTTTTTATTTTTATTTAATCATAATCCGTTATCATCCGACATTGGATTTAGAACACAGATAAACAAATATTAGAAAAATATACGAAGATTGTAATATCGTAAGTTAAACAACAAAAGTGGCATTTTACGTTCAAAACTGGTGCAATACATTTTTTTCTTGTCTTATCTACGCTTATTTTTCAATATCAAGTGTATCAAGAATCCATTTAAACACATGTTCATAATTTTCCACGATATATAGAAATTAACTACTAAATATTTATTCCTAAAATCTGTTACATTTCATTGCTAACGTTTGTAGAATATTGTTATTAAAGGACCAAAAGGAACCATGAACCAGAAAAGGTTAGGAGAAGATTAGGAGGAGAGTAAGATTAGGAACTTCCTAATTACGGGACTACTTAAACTTATATGAAAGATAAGTCTTTAAAACTTTTTACCTAGTTATTCTTCTTTAACATAACAATATTTACCTAGATATTCTTCTTTAATTATTATGTAACAAAAGAAAGTAGAGGAATTATACTTTCATGATGTAGACTTCTCGAATTGTTCTACAATCTACATTAATTATTGTATTGGTAATTGATTCGTATATCTTTAAGGAAGATCCAATTAAATAATATCAAATAGCGCACTACAAAACTATACTGTACCTACCTTATAAAATGAATATAACGAGAAAGAATATGTCCCGATCAAGGAAAACAACCAATTTCCTGGCATGACTGCATTCTGCACATGCAAGTTTCTTGAACAAAATATTATATTTTATAAATAATTTTATGTGGATACGAAAACTCTACATCATGAAAGTAATTGTACCAATGTAGTTATAATATTTGTCTATAATAATAATAAATAAAAAAGTATATAATTATCTAACCTATATCTCAGTTTATAATTTCCAATATTTTTAGTAACATGCCTAAGAAAATCATACTTATTAATTTATTTCTAAACTTTTCCCATTTTTCTTCATTTCAGATTATACGTACTCTTTCAACCATCTTATATGTTTGCTGTTTGACCACCCAACTAAGAAATTACCTACCAAACTATTTTAGAACTATGACATTGTGCTGAGCCTTTGCAGGGAACATCGCTTTTTTCTTTTTCTGTTTTGTTCAAGTTGTAAGTGTATTTTTCACATTTGTTTAATGTAATTTTAGATTTTAAGTGTGTTTTTTTTAATTGTTTAGTATTTAAAAGTTCTTTTCATGAATAAATGAATAATAAATAAAGACTGATGTGCCGGGACAAAAGGCAATCAAACCTTATATCCTGAAAATTTCAATGCTTCAAATCTATCAATAGATTGGGTATCGTCTGGATCGTTTATAAATTCACCTTGTTTTTTTTACTGAAAATGTAACGTATTTGTATGAAAAATGATGAATAAATCGTGTTTAAAATAATTGTATGAATACATGCATTTTATTATGTTTGTGTTGTTTTACTTGACCGTGACTTTTAATTAAGTTTTTATCTATTTTCTTCAGATGTTAATTAAGTAATTAGAATTCTCTAGCTCACTTGAGCTGTTCGCGAATGCTGGTGTTTGTGTTTTTCATTTTTCTTTTGTAAGGAGTATAAGTACTTTGGGTTAAATTTTATATAATCTGATCCAGCGATGCAATCAAAATGTTGCGTAATTAATGTTATAAATAACTATTTTCCATTCAAGTAACATCTAAAGGGTGTCACAAATCTGAAGTTCAATAATGTATGATAAAAAGTAATAAAAATCGTTTATTTGTTTCAATAATACAATAAAACGTTTTGGAGATGCCGATTACCATTCCATGAAGTTCAATTCATCTTAGTCCACCATATCTGGGACACCCTTTATAACTAGATGAATAAAAGTTAAATAATATTAAATACTTAAAAAAATCTTATCCATTTTTTTCATAATATCGCTAGGCGCTACCAAAAAGGTTGCATACAAATGTATTAAAACACGATTATTATCAATTAATGCATAAAATGATAAACGAATCTGAGATTTCCAGTGGCGATTAGATTTTATTTATATCATTGTGATAAGATATACCGGAAAAATACCATTTAGGGTTCTTAAACAATGTCAATAATTTTCATATTTACAGAAATACATTCATATTTCATATTTACAGAAATTCATTCATATTTCATATTTACAGAAATTCATTCATATTTCATATTTACAGAAATTCATTCATAGTTTATTAATATTAAAAGACGAAATTTAAAACAGAAATCAGCGTAATGCTTACCAAATAATATTATACTGTCGAATGGGTAAGTTGACTACAAAAATGCAAGCTCAATGAAACAAAAAAAAGTTTTAAAATTTTATTTGTTTTATTCTACATCTTATACAAAACAAATAGTAAATCTGTAACAGTTTAACACAATATACTTTGCACAATAGATAAATATAAACAATCATGTATTGCAATTATTACCACAAGTCTTAATTTATCAAATGACAAAGATATCAAAGGAGGAAAAATGTGAAATCAAATACGTATACCTACATATACGTACCAACGTAATTCGTAAGTTTTAAAAGAAACTATCATTAAGATTAACAATTGTTATCGGGTCAGGATCCCCAAATGCAAATTGTAAATACATATATACCAACATCGTCCAATGTTAATCATTTCCGTTAACATACTACTTATACATAAGATTCAAAGAAATCCTTCCCATAATCAGATCTGATATAATCAAAATAAGATTAGACCAAATTGACGATAGGCAATTAAATAAATACAGCAGATAAGTATTCATTAACACTAATATTATAAGTGAAGTCCAAAATGAAGTGGGCGCCGTTGATTTTCATGTTTTTGGTGTATGTGGTAGCATTAGCTACAAGTGACGATGCTTTACCATTGGCCGAGCCGTGCGATGAAGAGAAATGTAAGCTCCCAGACTGCAGATGCTCTACAACAAAAATCCCCGGTGATTTAAAGCCCTTTGAAGTTCCTCAGGTAAGTTTATTTCCTAATGGAAAGTACAATTCATGGACTATGTTAAAAAGTGTCTAAATATGCAGTGTCAAGGCCAAAAATTATATGAAGAGAGTGCAATATGAACGATAAACTTTCGTAACAGTTATTAGTCATGACAGTTAAAAATAATGATAATTATTTTGATTTGATAGTCTTCGAATGTTAAAAAAATGAATCATCAAAATTATCAAAATATTATCTAATTCTTTATTTTTAAATTATACAGTCCAGATATAATGTAATTATTTAATTGCAGTTTGTTATGCTGACATTTGACGATGGTATAAACATTGTCAATGTAGAAACCTACCGTGATATTTTGTACGGCCGTAAAAACTCCAACCAATGCCCAATTGGAGTTTCCTTCTACATCAGCCACGAATACACGAACTATGAGGTCGTCAACGAACTGTATAATGAGGGCTTTGAAATGGCTCTTCATTCCATTTCCCACGTTAACCAGACCTATTTCCAAGAAGCCGACTATGATAGAATGATGAAGGAATTCGGAGATCAGAAAAAACTGATGTCCAACTTCGCTGCTATTCCTGAATCTAGTATTCAAGGTGAATTTATTGAAGTATTCGAGAACAAAAGATAGGAATAAGATTATTTATATAGGTGTAGAGATTGGATTAAAGTATTTTCACATATTATATAGTTATACAATGGTGCTTATGAATTTTTAAATAATTATATTGATGAAACAAAAGGATACCTAATTTTGCGTGAATACTTTTTGTCTAACAAATATTCACTGTGTCAGTTAGGTCAAAATATCTCAATTATGGAACTTAAAACCAACAATCTTTTATTTCAGGTTTACGCATTCCATTCTTACAAATGGCCGGCAACAGTTCTTTCCAAATGATGAAATCTGCTGGATTACGATATGACATAACCTGGCCTACAACCAGTTTCACCGACCCTGGTCTTTGGCCTTACACTTTGGACTACCAGTCTATCCAGGATTGTATCAGTCCTCCATGCCCTACTGCATCTCTGCCTGGATCCTGGGTGGTGCCTATGATTGCGTGGACAGATTTATCTAACTTCCCTTGTGCTATGGTTGATGCCTGCTTCAGCCTGTAAGTATATTTATAGCTATACAACGTAAATCTTCTGACCTATTATTGTGATGTAATAGATAATATTTTATGTTTTATTACCGTATGAAAATAATTAACTCCACATCAACAAACAAAAAAATTGGGTAAAATAATATCATTTTACCCAATTTTTTGGCATCATTGGCAGGAAGAATTCTGTAACTAATAATATAACGTAAATTATCGATCAATCGACTTTATAACATACTAATAAATAATCATAACCGTTATCTAAACATACGTCATATATTAAAAAAAATCCATAAAATGCTTTTCCTATGAAGATCGTCTAAAACAGTTAGATGTTAACTGATTACGATTAACCTTTAACAAGGATAATAAAACACCCCTAAAATTTCAAAACTCAACATTTAGCAAAGTATCATTAATACTCTTTTAATTTCAGACCTGATGCCAACGACGAGGAAACCTGGTTCCGTTTCATCATAGACAACTTCGAACGTCACTACCTTGGCAACCGGGCACCTTTCGGCTTCTACATTCATGAAGGCACCGTTCGCACACAGCCTGGTCTTAGACGGGCCCTTATTCGCTTCATGGACATGATCAATTCTATGAGCGATGTTTTCATGGTATGATCATCTTTTGATGCTTGGATTAACTACATTTCTGATACATTTCTTAAGGAGGTGCTTAGATATTTTGTTAGAAAAGTTAATATTATAATGTTCTTAATACTTCTTTAGAACTCGGGCCGTATTATGACCTCTTATTCCCAGACAGTTTACGCCGTGAATTTAACTGACTGGAATAATTCATATTATGGTCGCAATAACCAGCCATGGTTAATTATGGTATAAAATGAATTTACCAGTCAGTTCAATTCACATATTCATAATACAGCCCCTGTAACTTCTGCGATCGAAACTTCGTTTGTAAATAAGATTGTTAACTTCGTAGTAGGTATTGAAAGCAGTTCAAGAAATTAAATTTGACTGCTTATAAATTGCAATTTTTTCTTAAATTAACTTTTTGGATCAGTGTAATAAAAACCACAAAATACACTAACCACCATGCACATTTTCATCATCAAATTTAGTTTAATATTCATTCGTTCTTCAGGTAAACACCAGTGAAATGTTAGACTGGGTGCAAGACCCAGTACCTCTAGGAGAGTACATCAAGAAGCCGTGCAGACTCACAATCCCAGCACGTTGCCGTCCTGCTAGCTGTGGACCCCTAGTTGCTCCTCATAAAGAGGTTTGTTGATATTATTTAATTTTTTAGCAGAGATATTATTTTTATTATTGAAGTGAAATTTAGGCGCGTTGAGAGTAAAATTTTTTGCGTCATGGCAGTAGCGTCACGGCATGGAGTAAGTAGACGATTTTAGTATCTTTGAACCTTGCCAGAGAAGTTTCACTTCCGACACGTGTGCTCGACAGTCGACACACGCTCTTTTGCACAAAGAGGAGGCAACAATGCATATGATTGTTAGAAACTTACTAACACTGATTCTAATATCATAAGACTGAATTGTTTATGTGTTTATTGCTTTGGTGGCACTCGCTTGTATAAAAAAAATCTATTTCGAATTTTTTGTCCTTTTTTTCGAATTTTAATTCAAAAATTATTTTTATTGGATTGTCCGTATACCCAGGCTAAAATCATACTTCGACCTGTAGGAGCGGAGCAGCAATAAAAAATTTTGCAAAAGCGAAAAAAATATTCATTTTTAAAAGCTTTCGTTGCGTTAATGTCTTTTTTTCCTGAAAATGGCGCGAATAAAGTAGTGGGATACAGCGAGCAGAGGCGGCTCGTCCTAAGGAGCGCTGGTGCAGTGAACTCCCATAAATAATTATTATAATAAAGTTATACCAGCTCATTCATTTAATAATTGATATCACTATTTAAAATCAATCGTAAAAACTCCAATATTAATATGAATAAAATAAGTACCTTACAAATAAAATACATCATTACACTCTTGTTCATTTCATAAGTAACGCGCGAAACGGAGCTTACGGAGCGCTCTCGATTGCGCTCCTATGAAACAAGATTCAGTACATTGCCTAAATACGAAATCCAATAAGAGTGAAAGAGAAATTTCGCCACAGTCCTGCGCGTGAAACAAAAGATTTACTATGGAAAAATAGCAATTTTCGGAGCGCCGCTCACACGCGACGTTGCACTTGCCGACGAGACGCGGCCGCATCGCATGACAGCAGCAATTGCGCGCGACGTTGTCACTCCTATAATATAAACAAACACTATGAGTATATGAGTACCTACGCTCGCGAATGCAAATTCGGGGATTTTCTAATTGTTAATTGATAATCATTGAATTTGTTTTGAAATAGCCTGTACTTTGTAATTTTTAGTGTTTAAATATTTTATAATGTGGTGCTCATTTTTTTTTTCGTAATAAATTATCCCGCTTACGCTATTGTATTTTCGTTGTTTGATTTCAAGTGAACACCCATACAATTTTGTCACGAGCCGCCTCTGACAGCGAGTACTTTATATAATATTACAGAAACATAATCTAGTAAAATTTTAAAGTAATCGATCTCTGTAAGCGATCCTGTTGCTTCGTTCTGATTTTTACGGTCATTAAAAAAAGAAACTTTCTGTTGCGGGCCCGAATTTTTGACACAAGAAATATTGATAAAGAAATGTTGAAAGTTGAGAATCTGATAAGCAATCATTTTGATTAGCAGTTTACCTGCCATCATTTTCGTATCTTAAAACGCACTTAAAATACTTCTGGATTTTTCTTATTTCAACACCAGTAATGAAAACTAAAACAAAATATCAAGCACAACATGTTTTTGTCGTTCGTTTACCCGTATAAAATTAATTCCTTTATTTTCATATTTTTTAATTTGAAAATACTACTACATATTTTCTTTCACAGGAGCTGTTCTACATGCAAGTCTGTTCAAGATGTCCTCGCACCTACCCTTGGCTGGGAAATCCTCTCGGAGAATAAATTATCGACCAATAAAATAATATAGATATTATTTCCTGTTCGTTTTATTTCTTTCCTCGATATTAAAAGACAATCATTATCGTGTATCTTTGTGTTAGAACAACGATGATTCTCTTTGTA
>CAJQZM010023248.1:0-31328 GCA_907164665.1 Colias nastes | reverse complement strand
TTTATGCTCTTCTATCGTTCTAGATATGTCCCCTGGTGGTTCATTTGGCCCATATTTTTTTCCTATGCGGGCTTGTAGTCTAATAGGTATGGTTTCAGATCGAAAAATTTGTTTTCTATTACATAGTCTATCGAGGAAGACTAGTAAAGATTTTAGAAAGGAATGTTATTTTGTGTAGTGTAGTATTGCAGATAAATTATATTATAATCAATTAAGAAATATCTCCAATACATATTTTATTTGAAGCATCTAACTATTATGTTCTTCAAATTTCATCTTATTGAGCTTACTGGCACTTGTACAGAAAATTATTATTATTTCATATTATATATTATACCGATTAAAATCACACTATGTTACTAAATTCGAAGCAAAGTACGGTGTTTGTGTGCACATTATCTATGTTAATTATTCCTTGAATAGAATTCTAAAGTCTTAATATGTCATCAATTTACATCTTGCATTCCGATAGAAGCTGGTGGGTGGAAATCCTTGGAATAAAGATGACAAACACATTATAATACAGTCATTTGAATACTTCCTTTATTTTATGTTTTATTTAATTATGAAGGAAAGTGTCATTGTCACTACAGAAACCCTGAATATTTTACCTATGTATGTATTTCTTGTATAATGTGTAATAAATTTAACGAGTATAAAATTGATTATAGAAGAGATAGAGATATACGTGAAATCTGAGACCTAGTGACCTGTATTACGGGATTATACCTACCATAGGTTTCAGCTTTCTACACCAAAAGCCTGTATACGGTAATTTGATACCGATGCATACCGATACATGTGTGTTGTGAAAAGAAATGAACGATTTATTTATTTATTCCATTCTCTTCGCTTTCGTGAAGTACCTACTTAAAAACTACCTTTATAAAGTTACATTATCACAATTAAATATACCTATCCTTAGATACATTTTCAGTGAAAACTTCTATTAAGATTTCAAAGAAACATCAAGAAGTTTTCGGACATCAATATTCGCATACATACTTACTTTTCGATTATCACATTTATTTTTAAAATTACGAACACAAAATTTGCATCAGTTGCTGATTTGCAATTGATGCAAATTGGGCAATACGTTCAAAATTATGGGCAATACGTTCGTCATATCCAAATCCAAACTAATAAAGTACAATTAATATGAAGGCTTAATATACGTTCAAGCTTCACCTTCTGACTCACGCTATTTATATCTCAATAACTTTTTATGGCACAGTTAGGTGCTAGTTGTGCCAAATTTGCACGTTAGCGAGCCCACACAACATTGTGTTAACTGGTTTAATAATATAATCCTGCGTTTAGCCTACGCGAGCCTTATATGGGGATCTACGTTTATCACCTTCAACTGCTACTACGTCCTTTATATGAATTATTAATAGCTGGATGGTTCCGGCTCGGAAGCTTTAATGCTTTTCGGCTAATAAAGACTAATTTTAAGTGTGGCAGTTTACGCAATTTAATAGACTGCAAAATTTTATGTACAATTCGATATCGTAGTTGAATTGCAGTTGTAATTAAGATATTTAAGTGTTTTTTAGTTTCTTTATTACATTATAAATGTAGGTTAATAAGGAATAATTTAGTTATTGTTGAGTGGATTATTAAATCTTTATTTCCATTCCAACCTGAGTGCGTATAATTCTGTATAATATAAGCAATTTCTAAAATATATACTTAAAACTATATCCACGTATTAATTAAGTGTGCATAATATAAGCAGAATTTTCTTACTTTGTAATGTTTAAGTGCATTCCAATTTATTAGGTTTTGTACACTCAGCTAGAGCTAAGCCTGGGTGCTTTTACAAATAAATGACACATTCCATGAATACAAACCAACAATGAACACACAAATACACAAATATGGCAATATGTTTCTTGACTACGATTACACTATTATATGTATGGGGTGGGTAAGTATATCAATCATCAATTTATGATAAAATTCCCCATCTAGAATTAATTTATTTTTTCCATTTATTAAAATATTCAGCGTGGTTATTTGTTTAAGCTAAGTTTTTACCTTCGGACTTTTCTTTATTTCATTACAAGTTGTTTGACTATTTTTATATAGGATGTAGACAATATCATTCTTGTATAAATAATTTAGTGTGTAATAAGTAGAGTAAGAAGGCGGATCTATTAAAATACTATGCACGCAAATGAAGTTTTTTAGTTCCATGACTTGTTTTTTGCCGGTCTTAATTGATTATATGACTGCTTATTTATGTAACTACCTATTTATATAAGAGATTTAGGAAAACGTAACGACTAATATACATGATTGGTAATTAATTACCTTTATTAAATTAATTAGTGAACCAACTCGCCCAGAAGTCAAATATTTTAAGAGGTTTATAGACAGAAAATCAAATTTTCACGGAAATTTTCTGGTAACATTTTTTTTTCATACATTATAATATTTATTATTGCAAGACTAAATGTAGGTATTATACAGAATTTGAAAGATATTTAAACATTGCAAAGGCATTATAAAAAAGAAACTTTTGTCAAATTTTTGTATTTTACCTACGTTTTTAATTTTCATATAATATGTACATAGAGCCACCATAGAGCAGCAAAGAACTTACTTTAACATCAACGTGCCCACTAACTGACATTATTTGTTTATTTTTTATTTATTTCTGTTAATTTATTAAATAACTTCAAAACAATTTGTAATATCGATGCACACGGTTAGTTACATAAACTGTACAAGTTGCCTCAATTCAATCGATCATACATACGTAATAAAACAAGTTTTACGAGTAGGTATGTTCACATAAACGACTCAGCATTTGTTATTGAGATAAACATTGTCTTGCACCTGACATCTGAATGTTACAAGACGTCGTAACTCATAATTGTTATATGATGTATTAATGCCGCCTTCTGACAATTTAATATGAATTATTATCAGATGTGGACCTTACAAAATTTCGAAAATTGTATGAAGTGATAGGTTATGATGTTATAATGTTTGAAATTATTTCTTCGTTTGACGCTAAATCTATATTTTAGTAGATAATTACTGTTTTCCCATTTAAATAGACTACAGGCCCGTGTTGAAAAAATTATGGGTCATTTGACCCACCAGGTGACCTATCTAGAACGATATAAGAGCATAAAATAATAAGATTCAGCACTATGACATCACTTGTAAGCTGTCCACCTGAGTGCAGATGAGAATTCGAAAGTTCAGGTAGAGATTTTCTCCCCTTGTCTCCATGATTTTTGTACGGCGTTGCGGAATAATGGATTAAAAGCAGTATAGAAATAGTATGACACAGATGCCGTACAAAATCAAATGACCAAATTTACCCCGGCAACTGTCGAAAAATAAAAATAAATTCCGACTTTGCGGACCACCATTTTTGTACGGCATCTGTGTCATACTATTTCTATATTTCTTTTAATCCATTATTCCGCAACGCCGTACAAAAATCATGGAGACAAGGGGAGAAAATCTCTACCTGAACTTTCGAATACTCATCTGCACTCAGGTGGACAGCTTACAAGTGACGTCATAGTGCTGAATCTTATTATTTTGTGCTCTTATATCGTTCTAGATAGGTCACCTGGTGGGTCAAATGACCCATAATTTTTTCAACATGGGCCTGTAGTCTATAAATGTATTGTTTACCTGTTGAAAATGGAGTAAGTTTTTGTGTACACTATTTTAAGAATTTATGTGGAGAAAAAATGTCTCTACATTTACAAGATACAGAGAAAAAATGTCTCTAAATTTTTTTCTAGCAAATATTAATTACAGTTGTAATTTTAAACTATAAAGTTGCTTGTACAAAAGTTCTTAAAAATCATCAAGCTATGAAATATTATGTTTACCCATGTTTTCTTTCATCATACCTATGTACACACATGACTACAGTACACGACTATAGACATAATAACTAGAAAATTCCTTACGAGTTTGACTTTTAACTTACTTCAAATGACGTACATGCTGACCGTACCTTATGAACATGCTCGCTGCTTATGAACTATAACTAATACGCATGAGCATGTGCGTTACATTATTGCATGCAATAAAAGGCCTCAAATAACATCATTATGACTGGCGCCTACGCTTCATTGATATGCAACTGGCCGAGGTAGATCAAACTCGACCCGCCTACCTGCCTGCTATTTCTCAAATACAACCTAATTTAATATTCCTATTTGGTCCTTGAATGGTTTACGTAATCTTTGCCTGATAATTTGAAACGTGTAAGGACTGAATGGTATTATTTATCTATTCATAACAATATTATTTATATTCATTAAACTATTGGTGGTTATGTAAGACTAGCTTTATATTTTAGTGTTTACCTTATTTAACACTTCTTGACATATATTCTCATAAATTATTTGTTATTTTACTGACATATAAGATAAACATAATATATTCAGAAGCTGTGAAACTACAGGCATATCTATATTAAGTAACCTATTTCTAAGTAGAAAACTTTATGCAAATAAGTGTATTAACGGTCATAAAGAACATAATTACAATGTAGGATAATAAAATTTAATTAATTTATGTATGTTAATAAGTTACCTGCTACGTAATGGCTTTATTACTGTCTTATTATAACAAACCTCTACCTGGCTCTACCATATTGGAAACATGAATTAACTAAGAATATTTCCTGTTTAATTGTGCATATATCGCAAATGATGAGAGTAGATATACGATTCCTATTTGAATGACATCGTTCGCCAACATTTTTCAAACATGTACTACTTCTTAGAGTCTTGTATAAATAGCCGTTGCCCGTCAAACTATTGACCGATTAATCTACAAGAATAAACAAAGGCGTTATTCAGATCCTCATTTTTGGCTTGTATTGTTAAAACCAATATTGTCTTTACCTGACCCACTCAAACATTGGCTGATACCACAAATATTAAGCTCCGCTTACTAAAAACACAAGTACCTCCTAATTTTCTTCATACAGGTTCTCTGGAACCAGTCTTATCACTTGCAAGAATCAAGTTATTGAGCAAATTAAATATTAAATCATGTCCATAAAAAGATTCGACTTTTCGCTCCGAGTTGATTACGAATAAAATAAACATTTAAAGGTACGGCTTGTCCCGCGGCCGGTATGGTCTGCCCCCACTCTCGCGCAAACAGGGTGTATGACGCTTGTATTCTGTTTGTCATGCGTACCTCTACGCTTTAGTCATGTTGTATTGAACTCACCGTCGACCGCTCGTCTTCCATCGATTCGATAGCCGATACATTTACCAACTTTTCTCAATGAAAAGTCAGTGAAAAGTGCAAGTAACTAACGTAGTACGAGTGCAGTGCGAAACCTCTTGAAGTTGTTAAGTTTTCCCGTAGCTGTGGTCACGTGTTTTTCAGTGTTTGTTTTGTAAATAATAGTGTTGCGTAACGCGAGAAGAATATATTTCAGCGGCAGGTAATTTATTACATTCCATCTGTTTATCTGCATTATAACGACTCTACCATTCATATATATATTTAGTGATGCGTATCATGAGATTGATTGTGGCTAAATATATGAATATTGTAATTTATAAACGTGTCATTTATGCTGATGATTAAAACAGAATAATTTTACATTTCTTTAAATTTTAATAGCCATTTCCATAATTAACGATTATTATCTTCTTGAAATGAAAAGTTTATAAAAATAATGTTGAATTTATTTATACGAGAGTACAAAGAAACACGAGAGATGTTATTTTATCTAATGTAAAATAAAATTTTTATTCAAACCATTTTGTTAACGTTCCATAAGTTAAGATTAGGTATGACATAATACGTCAGTGGTGTATGGGTGTGCGCATATTATTATATTTAATACTTATTTATTCAATGACGCACAGCGTTAACAAATTATTTGGTAGATTATATTTAGGCATCATTTATCACTCTTACTTGATATCTATTATCAAATACTAATGTATTGGCAAATATTAATCATTTGTGAAATGGATTCAAATGATCATTATGCCACTTAAGTATGTGGTAATAAATACAATATTTTTAGTGCCTACTGAGATAAAATATGGCCAGTGATATAATTATGAAACACGTTTTGGTTATAATCAATACAAATCGTTAGTGGAGTTGGCGCCAAACTTTACAGTTTTATAGTTCAATAGTTTTATGATTTCAATGTCAAAGAATAAAAAAGCAAGCATAGCCATTTTATAGCATTCCTTTCAATGTTTTTTCAATAAGGTACGTACGAGTAATGTGTAGGTACGCGCGAAAAATATCAACCAACTTTTGCAGTGGAATAAAAAGGACATAAAAAGTAGTTGCTACCTATTATATGTACATTATAGACACATTTCCGGTCATGAGGACTAAGGTTTAAGGAAGACACGGCGGAAATTGCTGGTGTAAACATTAATGGTTATCAGAGAATAAAAACGGTGTTATAAAAACGTTAACATTCCTTGCAGAACATTTTGCGTTGCAAAATAATTAATTTTAACGATTAGGTGTTAAATAAAAGCTTATCTTTTCATTTTAACATCTTCTACTTGTTCTGTGCAAAGGAATATTTTTTGTAGGATACCTAAAAATTTTGCCTGGGTTTATTTATTTATGTCCATAACAAGTAATTAACAGGTTTTTACCCAAAGCAATGTAAAGGTAGAAAAAATAACAGGGTGAAAAAGTATGAAAGTTTTTCCCGAAGTTATTAACTACGTAATTCATATTTATTAGGAGAAATAAATTTAAAAATATTTTCCGTTACGGTTTCAAAAATAATGACCGAACAGACTGATAATATTAACATTTTTAACACAATTGAATTATAAATTAATTCAAAGTATTATTTTTAATCGAAATAGAGTATTTGCAAATTGCAGCTAGTAATTGATAAAAAATTATTATGATTTCCCTATAGCCTACTAACTGATATTGCCTTGTATACAATACCTAAATGTGGTTTACAATAGGTATATATCTAGTTGATTAATCTCTGTGTTTGCATACTTGGGAATAAATTAATGGTAAACGCAAAATCTATAATTGATCTATGCATATTTCAGTTGATATAAATTAAAACTCTGAAGTAGAAATCTGACTTTTATGAATACAAGTGATCGTATATGCATGGAATTTTATTTCTAAACTTAAACGGTTTAGGTAATAATATTGTCGCGCAGTTTACAAACTCCTAATCGTAATTATAATTGACCAAATATACCTAATATTAAGAAGAAAAAGAAAGGTAGAGCTCAATGTATCAGTGTCGCTTTTTAAGAGTAGATATATACCTAGATATAATTACCGAGAGAGATATTGTAAATTTTAATATGTATTAGAACACAGTATACATACACCACATAATATACCTATTACGACCATCGCAATCACATCCATAAAACATTTAAATTGAATACATTTTCATGTCTCTACATAATTGTAGCCATTGACTTTGATAGAGGTAAAAAATCGCTGCAAAAAACGAATTGTCTTGGACATTTATAGGCGTTATTATATTAAGATTGAAGTATAATGACAGGTATAGTTTTTCAGTTGCGCCTACGCATGCTTTGTTTTGTTTCGGACTAGCTTTGATACTGTTATTTAAGAGCAATGCTCCGAATGAGTAATTTTATAATACTTGTTTAATAATGAGTAGCTATGAAAATGTATATGCGTGGGAATTAATTTGAAGTTATTTTATGTTCTATTATATACAGGGTGTCCCACCATCGGTATCCTAAGCTCAATGGAGATTATAGTTTTGCATACGCTGAGTACGTAAAAAATACTTATAAAATTCCAAATGCATTTTTTTTTTCGAATAGATGAATTCTTAAAACTCTTTGTATACACCCTTCACAAGCAACCTGCTCACCGTTGCCACCCGCACGTGAGCTATCGTTTAAGATTATGTTTTCATAGACAAAATGCCCACATTAGCGAAGCGTAATATGCCGGCTGCACGAAGTTAGAGAAGAAAACATGAATTTCAAGGAAAAATTTAGCAAAAAAATTTTGGCGTAATTTTGTTGTTTAAGTATTTTTTACGTGATCAGTGTATGCAAGACTACAAGTCCCTTCGCGCTTAGTATACCGATAGTGGGACACCCTGTATAATTAAATATCGATCGATAGTAGGTACATATTACAGATTGATTTAGTTTTTATTAAAGGACCTCTATCGTCGAAAGGATTAATATAGGATAAGGTAGGAAAAATTCGAAACAATGGGGAATATGGAAAAACGCGTAGACGCTTATACCGAAAAACAAGTAAAAGTCACGTTGTGATTAACAAAAGGCATTTCTTATTTTACTTTAAAAAAACGTAAATTCTACATTTAGCGTAAAAAAGATGTTAGTCATTACATCCTTGATTTCATAGAAAATATCCCATTGTGATTCACTATCCTGGTAGTGTCACATAGTACCTTCAGTTCAATGTTGTGTCACTGTACTATGCAATAATAGGAAGTACATAGAACTGTCTAACGCGATAAAATATTTATAAGGAAATTTGTCATCAAGTATTTACCGCAATAATTGCATGGTGATGATATTTTCTACGTGAATATAGTTGTCGGTTCCTTTATAGGGTTAATACATTTACACATCTTTCACGCAACGATCGTAGAACACTTGAGCTTTTTTTTTAATAAATCTTACTTTTCGGTTGTATTCGCTCTATGGTTGTTAATTATTGTAATGTAATAAATATTGTGCAGTACATAGGAACTGAATGAATCTTTATTCCATAGTAATTCAGATTTTTAATGTTTTTTTTTCGTTATTTTCATCTTTATCTTATTACCCTATGACACATACATAGTAGGTTAAAGGAATTAAAGTTTTTTTTTTATATTTGGTATAATAAGTTTTTTGCGAAGACTGATTTTGCTGCACTGTTGACTTCATTCTGTAAGAAAATATTTGATTAATTAACGACCTTTATCAGAAGATCTATTTAACGTACATAATTATGTTGCAATTACCGTAGACTTTAGTAAATGTAAGTACAGAGCCAGACCAATTAAATACTCAAGGTGTGGTTAGATATCCTGTCTAAATACCAGGTAAAATGTATTAAATTCCAACGTAATTTTACCCACAGCCATAAGCACTCGATAAAAACTTGCATATAGTCGCTTTTTTTATGTTTAAAGGTTTGAACCATGTTTGGTAAATAATTAACAAATGCAATTGAATATTCAAGTTTGTATTAGGTCGAAATGCTTTATTGAATTAAAAAACTTATTAGATTATTTTCATTAAAGTAAATCCTTATTGGGACAGAATAATTAATGCAATTATTCTGCCCAAATATGGACTCATTACTTATATACTTAGATCGTTTGTATATCTTCTAGATTATTTGCTATTAATTATTGAATTTGTTAGAATCTTTGCTTTTAATCATAAAACATATTTAAAACTATCATTTAAACAGGCTACGTAACAAAGGAATCATAATTATAAAATTGTTACATTTTTCGCATTATTAAATTAGTATTCGCGATATCATTTCTTTTTTTCAATGGATAATGTTTAAAATTATTTAAAAGTTCGTAGATAACCGTGCTACGTGCGGTCCTAAATCGCAAATAAAAAATTTCAATACAAAATCTATTAGATAACAGTTTTATAATGACAAATTAAAATAATTTAAATATCACCGCGACAATTCTGTTAAGTCGTTTCCCTCCACACATTATGAATTATTTATATCTCCACGAACTGACAATTTATAAACACCAAGGACAGATCTAAGTTCATATTTGTTTCATAACCGTGAATATTCTTTGTAAATCGTGACGTGTGATGAGTTTGATAGCGAGCTCGTCAGAGATTTCGCCCTTTATATTCACACCGCGTATTTCAGTATGAATTCAGTGGCACTATACGTAGTATATTATTATTAGTCTGTGGTGGCACGAATGATAATAACAGAGGTTGGCAGCTGACCCTAGACGACAAGGCCTTGCCGTGCGCGCGGAATTCGGAACACAATCTTGTTGTCATTGAAGCCCAGTCCAGCTGCTTTATGGCCTCACATGCTTCTTTATTTGTAATGAACTGATAAATATGGTCCGGTGCTTTTATGGGCATGATGGATTATCGCAATTTGCTGCGAAGTCGGGCAGTTGACTTAATTTAAGGTTAACGAAATTCCGGCAGTGCTCAATGATGCTAATTGAACGTATTCCACGTTATTATAGTGAACAAGACTGAAAATAAATATGCAATAAATATGACTGAAATTGCAATATTGATGTGATTAGGCATATAAAATATATGAATTTCCATTCATCACATTCTTTTTACATTAGAAGAATGCTATTTTTGCGTGAAAAATCATACCCAAATGCATGCAATATCATACTATGTATGTTGAAAACAATATACGCAATAACCTTTACAAAGAGGAAATTAAGAATTTTCTGCTTAAATAATCATTGCAAAAAATCCAAAGGTTACAATTAATTCTATAAACGCCTTACCGTTGTAAGAACTTGACCGACATTGAAGGCCGTTGTAGAGTGACATCGGGGGAATAATAAACAAGCTAATTTGGGTATTATTTGCCAACAGGGACATTATTATATTATTATCGTAGTAAAAAATATTTTTTTAGTATTTTTTTTGAAAAGCTAATAATGTTTTATGTTACAACACTAGAAATATACTGCTATACATTGAAAACAACGTTAAATCTTTTATATAATAGAAATACTAAATATAATATAGATGAGGTTAAGTCCTAAAAAAAGTGAATACTATTTTTAACAGTTTTAGTGTTTTAAAGAAAACGTCCTATTGTAGTTTCTTACGTAAAACTACGAAAAATTATTTTTATCATAGTTATTAAAATTAACTACCTATTGATTATTGTGTTGTATATTATTGTATATTACAAAATCTTTTGTAATACAGAATAAAAAATTTACAAAAGACGCATAATATTTAAATAAATCACATGTAGATATACTAATATAGAGACTTTTTTCTTCCGCGTTCTCATTGTTTATACTTCTTCCCACGCTGCATTATAAATTGTACCAGTATAAAAGGACCCGTGCTTTAAAACTTTTTATATTAAATCACGGTTCAATGAATGTGGTGATGCGTTTCATTTAAGAAAACCAGTTGTCAAAATATTTTATATAATAATCTCTTGAAATACGATCTGTGTAGCTTACTGAAGGGGCCGACAAATAATGATGTAATTTACGAACGGTTTAAAAACTTTTAATTAAGAAGTCTTAAAAAGTGATTTCTTGTGATTTCATACTAAGTAATGTATCTATATGTTATATGCATACCAAAAAGTATACAACGTAGAAAAATTATTAAATTAATATATTTATCATAATAATATTAAAAGTTATGTCGTGAACTTGAATACAAAAATTCGAAAAATTTCGATTTTACAATATGTTTTCAAGAATCGTTATTAGTTATAAAGATGACACATTGATTAGATAATTATTATCGATCGGCGAAGAAACAATTAGGTTCCATGCATATAACGTAATAAGTATTGTTTAGTGACCTCTTCGGTAAATGATTTTTATTTTACCAATAATTTCAGTATTTTAAGAGTACTTTTATCTACCCTTAAATCCCATGTCTGTAAAATATTTTTTTTTGGTTTTATATTTTTTGAATCTTAAACACCAATTTTTCAAGCCATTTTCATAAAGTCCAGTTTCAAGTCTAGCCATCTAATTCTTAAAAAGGCATTCAAGTTACAGTTATAAAATGTAAACAAAGATGGAATATGTAACGGGAATAGGAATAATTTTTTTTTCAATATTTCAACAAGAAGTCAGTTACTAGTACATAAGTAGTTTTATAAACACAGAAAGGCTGTTCGTATCAACGACCTTCAGTGACTAGATCGCTAACCAATCGAGCAAGTAAATATTTTTCGACCACCTCGATAAAATTTGTTTCACATGAACAAACAAAATTATGAATAACTTTGTAATTTCACGTTTTAAGATTTAAACGATAAAAGAGTCACGTAGCGTAACGTTTTTATTTACTTCATAGACTTAAGTCGTCTTTGTGTATTATCAGATTTATTTCTAGTCTATTTTACGAGTTTGTGTTAATGTGAATAATGTGTTTGGCATAATTTAGTACATCTAGATACAATTTTGAAAATATACCTTTATCAGTATAAATAATATCAAAATTTAAAAATGATGAATTGCCTATGTAGTGTTTAGTATAATTTATACTGGTTTTTAAAATAAGTAGTAAGTAGTTCTATAAGAACATTTTGTTTCCTTCATATCATTTAAGTTGCTGCTTTTCTGTTTTTGTAAATGGGTGGATTAAAATGATATTCGATTTTATGTTACATACGTCAACAAAATTTTGTACTGTTCCAATAAGAGATATATTATTGAACTAGACAACTGCTATATCTGAATATTATTAACATTAATTAATCTTATACACGCTAGTATATCGATAAATTGAAATCAACATAACTAAAAACTATAAGCTTACTTCAAACTTGATTATTACCATTAATAACTCGCAAAAAACCTTTTAAAACCTGATTTTTGACCATATACGTCCTATTAATTTATGTAGCACCATAAAAATTGCATCGTAAAAAATAAATTTACGGTTTCAACTCGAGAATGATGTTTTGAAACTGGCAATACATTTTTTATAATATTTTCCTTATTAGGACCTATATCTACCTATAATCATCGATTCCAAAAGTCTATTGTGCGATGCCTTATGAATAATTCATGGCATGAGCCAGAATCTGATATCGAGTTTACGAGATTTGAAACCACACGGGACTAACAATTCGAATTTGGTGTACGCAATTTAATGTTCAATTTGGTATTGCTCGTACAATGAATTAGTAGGTATCTATGGATTTCCAGGATTCTGCTTTATTTGCGATTACAATTCACAAACCACTATCTTGTGTTTGGATTGGAATACGTAATATGCGTATGGAATACGTTAATAGATGCTGTTTTGTTTAAAATCATTGTTGCTTTTTAATCGTGTACAAAATATTTAAGTGGGGACATTTTGTGCGCGTAATATTTGCTCTATGTAAAGTCTTATAAATTCACATAGCGTATTAACAATACTGGGATAAAGAACAAAATCTCAATTCGTAGATGTATGTTATAGCTTCTTAGGTTGATATTACATTAATTTCTAGAAATCACCATACTATCAATGGTATATAACACTTACATGGCTTATCTTTGAAATCAATTAAGCTGAAAAAGTATTTTAACTGTTTTGTTCTTTTAAATGTCAGACCTAAAAGCCAAAAGCCTCTAAGAATACGAGAAAATTACCAAATGTTCGACCTTCGTGGTTAATTAGTTCGCCGATACAATTAACAGTCCCTCAAGACGAATTACGTCAAAAGTGACTCCTACGCATGAACAGTAGTGGACAGGAATTCTTTGTTCATTTCTCATTGGTTTTGGATTGTGAAATTTGTGTGTTTATTTGAGTGGTTTGCACGATTGGAGTGTATTGCAGTAATGGTGATATCCATTTACCGAATGGTTTGACACACATAGTAATTCTAGGTTGGTAAATAGTGAATACCTATTTGTTTATGGTTTTCTAAACAATACGATCAATATTAATACTTAATGTGTTTGTAGAAGTATGGGTAGTCTGACAACTCTAGGTACATTATTTTTTGAAGCAAAAATATAATATAAATCAAGTAGATTGCGATGTATTTTTCTAGATAGAAAAAATACATCGCATCGCAATGGTTCTTCTGTTACAAATAAGATTATTTGAAACAGAAGAACCATTAAATACATTATACATAAAATAATCACATTCTAAATCTAATCTAATTCATATGAAGCATAAACTTGAACGCCTTAGAATCTAAGAAAACTTGTATGCTATTGTGAAGTTTGCTTGAAAGTGTAGGCGTCGTTACTTTAAGAGACAATTACTTTTGCGGTCCTTGCCCTGTCAAAACTGTAGCTCCTCCTTATTTTTATTAAATAAAAAAGAAACAATACAAATTATTGAGGACATCTGTCAATTTTGGGAACATCACTCGGAAATAAAAACGAAATTTAAAAGTGGGTTATGCGAAGGTTTTTTTGGCGGACTCCCTGCATGTGGTTTTAAGAAAGTATGTTTTACAAGTTTCCTTTCTAGGAGGTCAGGCGGGTATTGACTCATCGTTGTTTCGTATGGGTGGCACGTTTATATCGGAATCTTCAATCACCATTCGTAAATGATCGTGCTTTATTAGCTTTGGCAGGTGCAAAGATGTTGCGAAGTAATTTTGCTTTGATATTCCATAAATACGCTTTGTCGAATCCTTCTAATATTATAAATGCGAAGTTTGTATGTTTGTTTGTTTGTTACTGCTTTACGCAAAAACTGCTCTACCAATTTTCATTAAATTTGTCACACACATAGAGTAACTTAGATTTACACAAAGAATAGGTTTTATGCCGAAAATCCCACGGGAACAGGAACTATGCGGGTTTTCCTTTGACTACGCGGGCGAATCCGCGGGCTATAAGCTAGTTTTACATAAATATATTCTTATTTCCTAATGTGTGGTATATTTTAAGCATTTAAGTACATATTTAAGTAGTGCATAACAATTTTAGCAATCTAGTTAAGTGCCAAATAAGCAGCGAAAGTAGTGATTTTAAATACACTTTGTACATAATTTATTCAATTAATACGAAATTGATTGAACCAAGTCTTTTGTAAGTCAATGGATATATTAAATTTTTTCAACATCTACATGTAAATACTTTAAATTAGAAATCTCACGCAATTTTGTGAAGATTGCCTATAATGAACATACCTTATTAATTGTAATTAGTAAAGAAACATCAAATTACATTAATTTTTGCTCAACCTTCTATATGCGCATTAAAAACATTTGAAATTGTTTTTCATTAATACAGTAAGCATAAATTAATCATATTTTCGTAGACGGTATTTCAAATAAAGATGTTTTTATATTGGTTGCATCTTAATAGTTTTAACTTTATGATGTCGAATCCTTCGGGGTTTATTGACCTACTAAAAGTTATGAATACCTACATTTTAAAAGCCTATAACATATTGATATGCATTGTAAATTATAAGTACATAGTTGTATTTAAGAGTTATAGAGCAATTTTTAGTTGTTATGATGTTATTGTTTTGTCTGATCAAACCAGCATATCCTAAAATTATGACTAGGCATTTGGTCAACGTGTATGCGTAGGCAATACGCATATATTCTAGAACACAAGCACAATTTTACTACTGTTTATGATACTTACTTATGTATGGTGTGTAGCACAGGTGTAGATCATATTTCGTCAGGTGTATCTAGGAACAAATATGGGCAGATGATAATGAGATGGTGATCTAATTGTTATTATAATTGATGCAGTATTTACGATAAAAGTATTTAATTTAACATCATGCTTTTAACAACATACATAACTGATAATACAGATGAGTCAGGTGTAGGAGACAAATGAATACAATTAAAGTGTACCTACTTAATAATCGTAATTATTTTATAATTCCGGGTAATGTCGTGACTTTATAGTGTAATAACTGAAGTACTTCCTATTGTTCTGTATTTTGTATTCAGATCGTAAGTAGATCGGTTTACGCTAAATGTTAGCGGAATAAATATAACCTTCTGCGTCTTTGGCGGAATACAAAATAATTATTTCGCGTTCTGACCCTACATCCGTGATGTAATCAGTAGCAGTATGATATCTACGTAACTAAACTAAGAAAAACTAAGGAATTCTATTCCTTGATTGATAATACCGCCTGCTGAATTACCGACATTTATGTAGCAATGTGCAGAATCTTATAAAAGACATTTCATTTCAATTATTTGATACATTTATACAAGGAATAAATAAGAGTTGGAGTCTAATCAGAGTATAACTTCAAGCGTAGATTTAAGTGACGAGAGGTTTTAAAATGTTTAAATATTTTACATATTCCTTAGAGAAAAAAATCCTATAAACGTCATTAAATATCCCGGCTCTACCCGAGTTATCCCGGCATAAGCTACGCACACAGGTATAAATTAAGCTTTATTATTTTCGAGCTCAATTGGTATAAACTATAAACAAATAAAATTAAATTGACCCGTTAAAATATTACCATAGATAGGCAAGTTAGTACAGTTATTTCAATATTATTATAGCATCTTAATACCGGTTCGAGCGTAGTTAATTGATAATTGAGCTTTTTAAATACAAGTAGGATGTGTACTTTTAAATAATTGACATTACACATGAATGCAATTATATGAAACAGTTACGTAAAAGCACAATATACAGATACATACAGTAAGGAAACTTCATACAAAATGTTCGAAATGGCTCCCCCCCCATCAAGCGTGTTTACGAGGGTATTGAGGGGGATCGATAGTAGCGGGTGACACATCCACAGATTTTGAATGACAAAGATACATAGTATAGAAAAAAGTTTAAAGTGATGTCAATTCACATTAAATAAATATCGATTGTTTCAGTTTGTAGCCCTTTCAATAAATATATTTGTAAATACCGTATCTGACTACAAGTTAAAAAGAGACTATTTTTTAATTTCTATAGATATGGCAACATGAGTTTTAAATTATGTTGACATATTTCCACCAAAATGATAGCTACAAATAGTCACTATTAGGAGTCCAGTCTGTTTAAAGATCGCATCTATTTTTTACGCAATCTAGAAGAGCACAAAAATCTAAAAAAATGGAAACCTTAAAAAAATCTTCTTTAAATTTATGTGCATAATTACGTAAATATTAGGGAAGAAAAAGATAGATATTATAATTATTATTGTATTTTTATCGATACGTGACTTTACCACTGTCAAGCACTAAGCCTGTCAAACTATTTTCTTTTTCATCCTAAAACAAAAAGGTGGAGGTTCTATGCTCGTATAATAATAATTTTAATTTATTTTTGCATATTTTGTGTTTTTTAATTTAATTTAATTTAATTTATCGTTTTAAAAATAATTTAGTAGGTATACCTACATACAAGTATTGTAAATTCTGGTTTAAAAGAATTATTGAATATATGTATAATACAAATATCAAGCATCCATACTAATATTATGCGAAAGTAACTCTGTCTGTCTGTCTGTTACTCAATCACGCCTTAACTACTGAACCAATTTGCATGAAATTTGGTATATAGATATTTTGATATCCGAGAAAGGACATAGGCTACTTTTTGCCCCGGGAAATAGGATAGGTTTTATCCCGGAAATCCCACGGGAACGGGAACTATGCGGGTTTTTCTTTGACTGCGCGGGCGAAGCTGCGGGTGGAAAGCTAGTTATAAATAATTTAGGTACATTAAAAAGCCTTTGGCGTCCATAACAAAACAAACTTTCGAAATATAGCACTGATAAAAACGTATTTACCAAGGTGTATTAATTCGGATTGTTTCTTCTTGTAAATTCATATTTAGGCTACACCATTTTTTTATTTCAACGGGTTTTTATCTCAAAATTACCACAAAATCAACTGTGAAAAAAAAGCAAACAGAAATATACAGGCCGAATTGATAACCTCCTCCTTTATTTTTGAAGTCGGTTAAATATCAAAAAGGTAACAGCCCTATAGCTATAATAGTGCTTATGTCATAATTTCATCGCAGGGGCTTAGTTTCCTAACTGTATGTACGTATATATCTGTCAACTGTGGTAAAAGTTACGACGACGTCATGGATGTGTCAAAGGTCAGATTTCCTTCCAAGTACAATGAGGACAATGATCGCCGCTTCATTAATTGCAAGTCAATTACTTATTTCTGTGTTGTTTGAGTCAGAGAATTTATAGATGTGGTATAAAATAAAGACCTTAATTATCAAAAATCATTAGTTTGTAAGATCAACATTGAAATGGATTTGATTATGTAATCTTTATTTATGAAGACACAAAACATTACCACAGTATTACAATATATTTCCTACATTATCTTATGTTTGTTTACAATCTTTCTAGATTTATTTTCAAGAGGTTTAAATAAAAACAATTTTAAATGTCTGCTCATTAAATATGTCAAGGGATTAAAAAAAAAAAAAAACATAAAAATCTTTATGTTCGCATTAGCAATTTAAATAATTATATATCTTCAATGTAGAGTCTTTGAATTTTAGTTCGAAACATTTGTCCTATAATATCAATACCAATGTCCACGACATGTACATACATCGTGTGACAATGTTATATGTACATATTTGTATTACGTCACAGAACACATCGCGAAGGTCGGATTATTGAAAACGAATGTCTGTACAAACACTATTTCTAAACGCTTTCCATTGAAGCACTTAGGGCCTATTCAGTGCGACGCGGATGACCTACGCGGACGTCCGCGACGGACGGTCAAATGTATGAAACCTTACAGCGCGTTCAGAGCGACGCGGAGCTGTCCGCGTCGCGGAGAGCTATCCGCGCGCGCTCGAAATCGCTCCGCGCCGCTCCTCCGCGCCACGGACGTCCGCGGGCGGACGGTGCTTATTTCTAATGTATTTGTTCACTGCTCAGCGGACAACAGTCACGCGGAGCGGATGTAAAGTATTGTCGTTGTCATGGCGGCTGCGTCAAATGTGCAAACCGAGAGGGTTACAGTCGATCCCGATCCGCATCGCACTGAACGACAAAATCATCCGCGACGGACGCAAAACCTAGTCCGCGTGCGGACGGTCCGCGTCGCACTGAATCGGGCCTTAATAACACATGTTTTTGTGGTTTGATTGCAACGGTGATAATTGTGCGTGTTTTTATAATAACACTAGTGTGCCCCGCGGGTTACCCGCATTAATCTGCTCCTATTGGTCTTAGCGTGAAGATACTATATATATATATACATATAGATACTATCGATAAATCCTCGTATCAATAAATTGATCCTCGATAAATGGACTGTCTAACACTGAAACAATTTTTCAAATCGGACACGCGGTTCCTGAGAATAATGCGTCAAGCAAACAAACAAACAAATTTTCCAGCTTTATAATAATAGTACTTATAGATTGCAGAACATGTGAATTATTTTATACAAAAGAAACAAACATTAACACAGAGACCTTCGAGAAACCTTATGTTTTTAAATCGCCACACCTGCTTTTATGGGTGTAGTAAACATAATTACAGAACTTGATTAATCGATTATGTGGTAACTATGAAATATAAAGATATAAATAAATTGTGGAAATATTCCTTCGTAGCTCTTACATAATTTAAAATCAAGATTCCTCTATAATCATAACTTAATTAAAATTATATACAAATTAAAATATAATGTGTCTATCTTAGTATCAAAAATATGAAATTTATTAAATAAATTTTTAAATAGAAAATTTATTATACCGTAGATAGGTACTTCGTATAACAGTCATCATAAAACTAAACCTTGAATGCTTATACAAACTGCATATTATTAAAGACTAGCTGTGCTCCGCGGTTTCACCCGTATTGCTCCGCTCCTGTTGGTCTTAGCGTGATGATAAATAGCCTATAGCCTTCCTCGATAAATGGGCTATCTAACACAGAATGAATTCAAATAGGACCAGTAGTTCCTGAGATTAGCGCGTTCAAACAAACAAATAAACTCTTCAGCTTTATAATATTAGTATAGATTAAATAAATTATTCGTAAAATATAAACAAATAAACTATTTCCAGGTATCCAGTGATGCGCTGACATGCCCATCACGGCGCTACAACGTGAAACAGCATCTGTGTCCCCCGTCAACCCTTCGTATGAAGAGGCCCTGGCAAATGTAAGCATAATAAATAACAATTATTTTTATAGGAATAAAATAAATGCTATGTATTGTAGAGCATGTGAATGTGTGTGTAAAAGCAGCGGTAAGAACTACCAACTTATATTAAAAGGAAGAGGATTTGTGTCACAATTACAGTAACTTTAAAATTTATCAGCACATTATTGCATTACTTCATAGAAATCGGTTACAAAAATGTCATAAAGAAACTGGTATGGCCAAAAACTAGAAGTTCGTCACATAATACTTTCTACACAACGTAAAAATCGTTGTGATTAATTTTTCTCTTCTGACCAAATTAAAAAATGGGGACCAATGGATGATGATGATGAATCAGTTTCTTATTAAAGCTATAACTTAAAGAGGTTGCAGAAATAATAAAATATTTAAAGAAATAGGTGAAAACTAAATATGAATGCAACGAAGGAGCGGAGAAGAAGTCTTTGTTTATTTGCGTGTAAAGAAAAACAGAAAGTGTTTCAAGAATTTAAAATGTAATTGAATAAATTAAGAAAGAGCAATTTTTATTAGACATATAAGTACGAATATTTCAGTACATCGATAATCATTATCGTAAATAGTAAAGGATAGTTTAAATTCAATTTTTTTTTTACAATTGCTTTAAAAAAAATAAGTTTTAGTAAGTAACTTACTTATTAGATTAATGGTAGAATTTAACAGGGATAGCATGAGGTTAGGAGTATTAAATGTATGTAATTGTAACATTATCTGTAATCTTTTAATAACACAGTGCGAAGACAGCGGTACTTAATTACTGAGCGGCCGCCTGTAGCGCCTACTATAAAATGTAGTTAAATTATTTTTTACTATTAACTGTATTATAATTATACTTAAAGACGTGATCCTTCTGTATGCTTTGGATGTGTTTTATTAACTGTAAATATTCAATTAAAATCATAGTTGTCAAGTTGCATAATTATAGGTATTACCTTGTTATATCGTTTCTACGTGAGGTACATAAAGATGTGTAAATGGATATTGCTAAAAATTACTATAAAATTTTATATACCTTTGCATTTACTTTAAAATATAACTTTTAATATAAAAAAATAATATACATTTATTCAAATTTATTTCAACCTTAATAAAATATTGTTTCCTTTATTTGATTTAATATCGTAAATATTATAGACGCTCAAGCTCATTGCACCAGAATGTTACAAAATGTCCATATTTATCAAATTTAGCAAATTTTATAAGCAAACGAATATTGCATTGTGCAATAAAGCATGTAACCTTAATTTGCATACGTGTGTCGCTAATCATCTATTACCTCGAGTCGCAATTCACATGTCACTTGAATGTATTCCTAGAAAAGAGCGATTAGTTTTTCTTACCTCTGTCTCACTTTTAAAACAAGAGGCTTACGTTACGTAAATAATATCAAGAAAGCAAATTTTAAATCATAGGAACTGAGATAAATAAAGTAAGATAGAAGCAGCTACTGCGCTTCTACGTTATCACAAGTTACCTCAGATTGCTCCATTGTGCGAATGGAAAATGTTCATTATAAGGCAAGCGGACATGTACTGGCTGGTACAATTCACTTGCATACAATGCTTTAATATTTTAGTATAGTGCAGTTAACAGCCTCAGGCGCGCGGTGATTTCGCGTATACACATTTCACAGAAAAATTACGTTTCAGTTAGCATTGTGACTGTTATAGTGCTTGTGTTTAAGTGCTGTGTAACTACGTCACGTGGATTTATAGATTTAATAATATCTAAGTATTTAATCGTTTTATAAATGTATATGTTCCAGTTTATGATACGGTTGTTCAAATAGAAATTAACGGCTCGCGTGTGTTACGTTCATTAAATTATAAACCTTGGTTATTTTATGGAGATCGATGTTATTGTGTACTTAGCGAGTGTTTATCTTAATAGTGTACTCACGACTACGCTATTACGGCTACCGATTTTATACAAATAAAATTATTGCGTTATTGATTTTTCTATAGGTTACGTTTGCATTATGTGGTTTATTTTTATTTTGAGTTTTAGTTTAGTTGTAGGTGTATAATATTATTTAACAGAATACATTCGTTATAATTACAATCAGCGTAAATATCAACTTACGTAGGGCGAAACATTCTATCTATCTTTAAAATTTTATTATCTCTTATAATTTTCATTCACACGTGTGGTTTGAGCACTACTTGGATTTATTAAAATTTCTTTATTTTTAGTGATCCATTTTATCTAACCTAATAAGTTTTGCATTGGCGAAGATAACAAAGTTTTTCTTCAATTTTCAACCAACAGATTTGTAATTTTACTTATGTAACTCAGATGTTTTGTTAAGAAATTCAATCTATTTCAATAATATTTTGATTGAATAATTTTAGAAATTATTTAATGCCTATGTAATCGAAAATGAATTCACGTTTCTATTACAGCAGAATCGTGCTACTATATTGTGTCTCTAGGGATAAAATTAAAATACATAGTGCGTAAAGCGAATCCAATATAATAAAGTGTTGAATAACGATTTGCGATACACTATCAAAAGAAATAATTGAACCAAAACGAAGCCGTCAATGGACAATGGACAAACAATACCTTTCTATTCAGTGAGAGTCTTCATTGTGTGAAGCGATTTCATGTGGTAATTAGTTTGAAAATATTTGGGAAAATATACACACATTATTTTATGATTTTTTTATAAGTATATCTGGGATAACGTAATAACATAGAGCGAAATAAGCCCTATACTATTGCACAATTACTTTTTCAGATTTGAGTCTCTACATTATATTTTTTATTTATATCTGTGGATGTTTTATCTATTAGACAATTACATATATATAAAAATAAAAAAATTGTATCTAGAAAATTTCGCCAGCTTTTTCTAGTAGTATATGTTATCTAAAATGACGCACTTGTTTCGTGGACCTGAAACTATAAACAATGCACGATACAATAGGATTTGAATGAAAAAAACTTGATACAACTCTGAATCCCCCAAGTTATGGATTGAACCACAAATTGATATCAAACCATATGCATATCTACATTCATGGCTCTACATTTATATAAATTTAATCGCAGCTACGCTCAAATCTTAGTTATTACTTGTTACATCAAAGAGGAAAAGTCACTCCTCCTTCTTCATTAATTGCCCCATACACATACATCATTGAGTAACACCATAGATTCGCATAGATGTTAAAAACTCGTGTGAAAAGCGTTATTTCGTAGTAATGCTCAACTAATTTATGCTATCCTATAAATCCACTCAAGAGTCGTGTCTAGAACATTTTCTCACACTTTACCAAGTACGCAAAGCGACACGGATTAAGTAATATGCAATTTATTCATTGATCAGGGTTACGCAATGCCATAGAATGACAATTTAAGAATAGCCGGCTCACCTTGCATCGTGGGAGCGCTGTACCTACTACCATAGTATAAAGATACTACCGCGTTTGCAATCTTTTTATCAACTGTTTATTGTGATAGTTGACCGCTTCCTTGGTACAGTGGTTGACGCGTGAGACGCGATAGTTCGATTCCCGGTGGAGACGAAGAAAAAAACGTCTCGGTCTGGTAGGACACAGAAGGCTGATCACCTACTTGTCCCTAAAGAAAATCGATCAGTGAAACAGATGTATAATGCATCTGCCCCTTACCCCAATAGGGGGACATGGGACTTCAATTTTTTTTTATTGAGATAGTTGCAAGGAGAAATTACTCCCTTGAAGTGGAAGGATTGTGGAGTCAGTTTGATGGATGAGCTAACGAATGAACCGTTTTTTAAACTCGAATTGGGTGGGACCGCAAAACCGCAGCGTTTATCAGTTTTAATCAATATGAATTCGAGTTTCTGATAAACCACAATATTTATGTGTTATATACTTATATGTAAATATAAAAGTTATTTGTTCAACAAAATAAGTGGAAGTTTTCACGTAATATAATTTTAGTTATTTTATTACATTGAGCTACAATAATTATTATTAACTAAACCACACACCTTCAAATTGTCAGAATTAAATCAAATTTCAATGAGAAAACATGGCAGGTTTATTTATTAAAAAATTCTTTGGTAAAAACCCAAAAAAAAAAAAATTGAGAACCTCCTTCTTTTTTGAAGTCGTTTGAAATGATGACGAACGAAAGTTGCGAAATTGTTTAAAAAATGTAACTCAATCCAATCTCGAATCGTAAGCGATACCGTCCCCGGTAGTTACATTTCCTATCAATCAAACGGTGAGATAATAAAAAGTCCGCCGAAATATCAAATTATGGTTAATTTGATATTATCGGCCGTGGGGGATTTGTTGTCAATTTATTTTTATATTATGAAAAATAAAACTCATTTATTTTAGGTATCAATGTTTGATTTGAGGCTGTTGAATGTTGATATAGTATAAAAGATGTTGTGATCCTTCTTAGAAGCGCTTAGAATGTTTTTGTAAATTATAGTGCTTTGTGGATTTCCCAAATTTTGTAATCTTAATCTAGGCTTTATAGTATAATATCAAGTGTTTTAATATGATGCTTTGTTTGGAAAACTAAAATAGTGATTATAAAAATTGCATGCTATATGAAACAAAATCTAACTATAACTGATATTTGAGCTAATTTTAATGCATTACCTATTATTATGTATATTGTATTCTTTGTCTTGACTTACCAATGCAATAATACAATATGCGTGCGTTACAGTATTAATTTTTACTTAATTATTCCAATATCATGATCAAATTGTACCTGTCATAGTTATAAAATACAAGTATGAACTAATTTATAACTATTATTATATCTATATTATAGTGTACTCAATATTTTTGATTAGATACGTTCTTTTGAAACGAGAGACGAGTGAACAAATTAAAGAAAGGCTCATTGAAGATAAACGAAATGACGTCAATATCTTCAATTACCTATCCTTTTTCGGTTCGGCACTATAATCAATGGATAGTGACGTCACAGAATATTATGACGGTATACCAGCGGCCATATACATTATAAATCATCCTTGTCTGCGTCATTAAGTTCTGGCTTTTACGTCTGCGCTCCGTATATTTTTGAAAAACTTCCTTCTAAAGCTGTAATTTCTAACTTACTCTTTTCTTCTTCTATTTGTAATTTACCGATAAATAATATGATTTTTGGTACATCCTCATCTTATATAAAACTTTATATTCGAGTCTAGCCTCAACAAATTGACTAAAACTTAATCATATTATTGTCATTAAAACATTTAAGAAACTTCGTAGTGAAAATTATCCTTAGATTTTTCCACAATACCCTATACGTTTACCACATCAGCCCAATTTTCTGATTGATGGTTCACCTCTATTTCCAAATGATTTTCACATTAATTAAAGTCTACAATATACTTTAATCTTAACATATCGATGCCACGTACTCGCGTATCGTGTAATTAGGCAAAGAAGGCACCTTGAGATGGAGAGCGCCTGTCCGTGACTCTTGGATATCCGATACGGATCAGTCAAGCGCGAGCCTCTGGTTACTAAAACTATACGTTGAATGTACATACTGAGTTAACTTTGACATACAAATTATACGTAACTCGTTGATTTTATGTCGTGTTTTTTTAGAAAAAAACAGGCTTTGAAATCATTTGGACGTGGCTAAGTAGTGTACACAGTATAAATATATTTGTGGTAGTGTAGGTGAGATTGTCGTGTCTACAGTCGAGAAAAATATAGTCTTTGTACGTATATTTAGAAGAAAGAATAATACTGTTTTGTGTATATTTAGGAGGTAATAATGAGGTAAAGGTAGTTAATATTCACTGTAAAATTCCAATCATGTAAAACGATTGAGAATTTGTAAACAATGACGTGTTGAGGCTATTTTATAAGTTTGGTTGTCATCAGAACATGAACGTGAAGACAAATATGAATAAATCTACATAATAATGCATTGTTTACGAAGGTAGAGCAAAGGGTTATGTCACCTTATCGTTTTCTTAGCATTACTTCTAGAAAAATATATTTTAAGAAGATTTTAAGTTAATACTTAGTTGTTTAAGATTATTGTGGTATATTTATTAGGGTTCGTGTCGTAAAAGAAAACCTGAATAAATAGTTGTGGGATATGAATATAAAACCTATTATTTTCTATTTAATGGACAGCATAAATGTGAACTACTAATTTTGTTATAAGAAGTGATATTATCTCAGATGATATTTTGATTTCCTTCATATTTTATTATAAGTACCTACTTAGTACATGTAACATAGTAATTGTGTATTTAAAAAATCAGCATAATATATAGTAAACTTTTTATAAGTTAAATAAATAAAGAAGCAAAGTAGAAGCAGGTACAATAGATAAGAAATCAGTAAGAACGTTGCTAAGAAATTGCCTAAGTACTACATGAATGAAACGAGTTTTGCAATCACGAAGATCCTCTTTTATATTGGCATATAATATGTTAACTTAAGTCGTCAATTAAATATTAAATTTAATTAGTAGTGAACCTATGCTCTAACAAAACAAAGAACTACTTCCCTGACCGCTTTTGGCACACATTACTTACCAAACTTGTCAACTGACACAATGAATATTTGCGTGACTGTTATTCTTCATACGTAATAAGTTATACGTGAACGATAACAATCGATCAATGAAAAAACATAATTGTCTAGCTAATTATCGATATCTCTTTTATACTCGATTCAAAATGACCGCAATATCTGCATTCCTACATAATCCGATAATTAAACATATGCCCATGAGTAATTAACTCGATTTTTAGTCCGGTTTATGTTGACTTTATCACGCACGGTTTGGTTTTTGTTTAATTATAGTGCTGTTATATTGATGGATCTTTAATTTTAAAATTGATTTTGCTTGTATTGTTTGTAAAATTTAAACAATTTTTTACCGTAAAACTGTTGAGATAGTATGAACTGTTATTTGTTCTCATTCATTTTTACTAGGATTATAGGATATTTAGCTTTTTAAGGAGTGGTTAGTAACTGTTTTAGTACATTGCTTCCACCCTTATTTTAAAAAGAATGTGACTATAAAGCAACAACTACACTACATGTGAAAGTTAGTAAGGATTGATAGATATACAACTTGCTACGCTACTCTTGCAAAATCGATGTCATGTAATTTTCGGTACAAAAAGAATTATTTACAACAGAAGAAGCCGCATCTGCAAGCTAGTTTTTATATTAAATTATTATACTGTTGTTTAAATCACTTTAAAGTTCGGTTATTGCGCCTATGTTTCAGGTTGGTACAAATGTAGTTCATTTCTCGATAACTATTAAATAATGACCGGTTGTCACCGTCTCCGTGGCCTTGTGAAGGCGCTCGGTCAATGGGCCACTTTTGGACTAACACTCTCGGTTTTATATGTCTAAATTTTTATGGGCAAAAAGACAATGTATTAAGCTCTAATGATTGCTCTTTTGTAGACTGTCGTATACAGATTGTACCTTTTTGATTCGGTTGGTGGTAACTTAACTTATGGTATTTTTTACTTTTCGACATTAGTTTCCATAGAACTGAGTTACTGAATCTTCTCTTCAGCGGAAAATAGAAGCACAATAGGAAGCCCTCATATATTATTATCGTTTTACTAAAAATATGATATTGAATTTGGTTATATTATTTATCAATAAATTTTCCTCTCAAGAAAAGTATTTGTCCGACAGTCACAAAGTTTATGTCACAAAATATAATACCTTGAAATGAATATTTAGGTAAAGAAAACAATCTTGATAATTTCAACTAATGATTTTCAAATGACATGTTAGCAATATACATATAATATGTAATGACCTGCTATTTACCTTTCGTGTCGAGTGTTCGTAACATCGCGATCGTAATGTTTTACGCAATATTTGTATCATAAATATGTTTACTTGACGGTAATTCATATGAAATATCCATCAATGGTTAATTATGAGTGATGTAAGGTTTCTGTATTATTAAGGTTTTCGCAGGTTAAGTGTATTTTATTGCTCTTTGATTTATTGTGCGCAATTTTAAAGTAATTATTGTGTATTACTTTTGAATAAATACATTTTTCTTTTAATGTGATTTTGTTTTAACATAGTTTCCTCACAGATTTTTATGTAATGATTATTCTTAGTAGTAAACTATAGATAGATACCCTATAAGATAGCGATAGTTTTATAATTTATAGTTATTTGGTTACAAAATTGATTGATGACACAGTTTCTAGTTTTAAGAATTCCTGAATATTTTCAACTATCATTTCCATTGAT
The DNA here is from genome assembly GCA_907164665.1 of Colias nastes. Taxonomy (NCBI): domain Eukaryota; kingdom Metazoa; phylum Arthropoda; class Insecta; order Lepidoptera; family Pieridae; genus Colias; species Colias nastes. The sequence continues at coordinate 3,285 of CAJQZM010023248.1, read as the reverse complement.
TTTGGGTAGGGTTCAATCCAATCACTTAGGTAGGTAGGTATTGTTCGTAAATGATTTTATAGTGACCACAATATTGATCATGCGCAGGGCAATTATTAAAACACTTACAAAAAATATATAGTAATTATATTATATGATAATTGTAGAGTTTTTCCATTTAGGTGTCCAGTTTTTATCGTTTTATAATTGCATATTCATTCATTAGATGTTCATACCGTGAAATAGTTGGCCGTAATTTATCATTGTCATGTAATTAAATAATTACCTACAAGTTCGTATTTGGGTTTACATATTCTTACATATCGTATTTGTGATATTTTAAAAAGACCAAAAATTTATTCTCTTTTCTTTGGTTTCGAAAAATCATATTCAATCATTTCGTATGATAGGTATTAGGTATACCTACCTATAAACATGTATTTTTGTTAAAATATTAATTCATGCAATTAATTTGTTTTGTAACTGTTTAAGTTAGTGATGAAATATTTAAATTTATTAAAGGAAAGCCCGGATTTCTTGTGATTATTAATAGAGGAACCGACAATACATATTTTACCTTATATTTTACTGTTTGCAAGCCAATTGTGAACAAATTCAATCCTTATTGATGTTCGATAATTTACGTTTCCCGCGTAAATATTATGAGCTTAGGACGGACGTAGATAAAAAAGGAATAGTTTTCGATGAAGTTAAAAATTAACAACTTATAGTTTTTTTTTTACAAAATACGGACTAAATTATATGTTAGTTAATAATATTTGGTATAAAAATACGAACCTATAATTTTCTAGTAAAAGTTATTACTATTTGCTATAGGATAATTATTGTGGTTGTTATTAGTTTTTCATGAGACTGTAATAAAAATTGAATACACTTATCACTTATTTAATACACTTCTTAAAAAGAATAATCGAATAAAAGCCTAAAAGCGTATGATTTTTATAGACTTTAATTTGTCGGTATCATTAACGGGTATTTTGCAACCTAATGCATAAATTAGTTCTCTATGACTCCTGGCACTTACTGACCTCTGTCAAAATATATAAGGCATAAATATACTCTGTGGCTTCTACTGCCTATCATTTTTGTAATCTACTCACTATATTTGGCTTGACCTTTTAGTACAAATACTTCGTAAATAAGCCTGTTGCAATCTCGATAATGGGCGGGGAAATAAATTAGGACAGAATTATTTGTTATTCCTTTGTTTTGAAATCGGTTTGTGAGCATATTATTACGAATAAATAGAGGTATTTTGTAATAATTTCATCGTTAAAATTGTTATTATATTTTTAATTCAATATTTCGAAATATTTTTTACTATTTACGAATATTATAAAGTGGTAAATATTATTTAATGTTATAACTGCCCAATATGTATTTTATACTCTTTTACTTTTCTCTACATTAAGGTTTAAAATAAAATTCGAAATAAGTAACATGCACAAAAGATTTCGTAGTTTTTGAGTTTACGTGCTTTCCATTTTTATCTTCCAGAATTTTAAATGAAAATGTTTACCTTCCTTGTTAAAGTTATCGCTTTGTTTTCCTATATTATTTACCGTGAAATTTAGTCCACAATATTATGGAAACAACTTATCATCTTCCTCCGGGGGTCATTAAATCAACTAGAACAAGATGTTAACTTGATATAACCCATTGTATTCGACCTACAAGGTGATACAACATTTTAGCGACTAAATATCTACTCACACACTTGCGAAAATTCTGCTACGCTATTTCCTCCATTATAGCCTTATTGTTAGGGTTTGTTTTTGTATGCATATCATGTTTGTTTCAGCTAAGGTTAGCGGTAGTATTGTGCTATTGTTTAAAAGTAAGCCGTTCGATATTGATGGGCAATGCAGATAGTTAGATAGCCACAAGCAAAACGGGGTTGAATGCAAGGTCTAAAGCTCTTTGTGGCTCTCGAGCCTTTATGGAAGGATGTATCATGTGTGGATATAATGAGTTACAATGAAATTATTGATGTTTACAAAGTTTCAGTGGTAGCAAAGATAATATAACTCTATATATGCTAGTGTGAGGTTCGTTTAGAATGATGTCTATTTAACTATGTACTTGTAGTTTCACGCTATTATTACCAATGCATAAAATTATAAATCAAAATTGTTAAATAATTAAGATCTTATTTGTTTATTATTTGAAGTAGGTATATTATATATTTTTAAAGTATTTTTGTATAACTTTGTTCTTAAATTGTAAATATAATATCGGTTTTGATGAAATTTCTTTTGAAACCGTAGTTGAAAAAAAACAAAGCTTATTAAAGGTTTCAGGTAAGTCGACAAACTAACATTTGAATACCAAATATTGGATTTAAGTACTTTACCTACCTAAACAAATATTTTAGTGTCATCACATACAATATCAATTACCTCTATAATAGTTATAATAGCATGTGATCTGTTGCATGTGACATCTCCATTAAACCCATATAACCCAAAGCCCTGACCCGCATCAGCGATTTGTGCATCACAATGCTTGCGGCCTTGTCTCGCTGCAGTGACCACAAGGGCGCGGCCAACGTCACCGAACGTCAACGTCATTATATGTGAAATTATTCAGGAGTAAATTGAAAATTTTAGTAATAGACCTTTTAAGGAATTCATAGAACTCTTTAACAAAGCCATGCGAAATACAAACATAGAACTGAATCTCCTGAATGCTGAAGATGTCTCCAGACGTAGGCTTCATGAGAGCGCTTGGTTTAAAATGTTCATAACTTTAATAAGTCTTGTATTAGGTATATAATAATTAGAAGAGTGGCTGGAAACCGTGGTTTTAGCGTGGTACCCGGATAGAACAAAGCCATGTGTTTTTCTACATAACAAACTATCGAATTTTATACAGATTCGATGAGTTGTTTATGCTATAAGAAATATCTATACACAATCAGAAGTGAGTAGTAGGCACAGATAATACAATACTATATTATTAGTTATAGGATCTAAGCATAGGATAAAATGTATTAGTTGGATATTTTATTTCATAGCTTTACGTTAAAAGCTCAACAAAGCTCCGTTAAGTTTACATAGTAGACATATTTTTTTAAAAACGTCTCTTCGATCTATTTAAGTACGGGTACCTTGTAATTAAGTAATTTATAAATTATTTGTTTAATTATATGTTATCAGAGTATAGCAAATTGTTGGAAATAGAAAAAACATTCAAGTGTTTTCACCAGGTTCAAGTATTAATCAACATAAAACTATTCGCAAAACAAAACTGAAAGCAGGCATTGTTAGTGGATAATGTTAGACT
>CAJQZM010023247.1:0-11077 GCA_907164665.1 Colias nastes | reverse complement strand
TTTTTTCACTTAAGTACGTAATACTGTATTATTATTACAGTAAACAATTATTTCTAGAACGTGTATAATAAACTAAATTAATAAGAAATTTTACCTAACATATTCCTTACATAAATAAAATAAGACCTTGAAATAAACACGAATTTTTACAATTTAATGGTGTAACATAATTTGTTATACACTTAAGTAATTGCCATTAGATTTTATGAATCCATGAAAATTGTGAATTATGAGAATAATGACGTCGTAAATGTTTTACTGTATTTTGATGACTTTACCATTCATTCGGCTGTAGTAAAAATAAAACGAAAACGTTCCGAATGGAATAAGGTTAAACGATATTTTACTCATATAAAACCTTCAATAGCGGTGAATCGACACTTTAAAAAGTTACTCAAAAAGCGAACTATCTAATTCAGGTTTCGTTTTTTGCAAAAAAACAATAAATAAAAATACTTTAATCTTTTTAAAACGAAATGTATGAAATGAAAATGAATTTTTCAACTGCGCATTCAAACAACGTACCTACGTGTCACTACGTATAGAAAATTAAATATTTATTTTAATTGTAAACATGTTAATCACTATTTAATAAAATCGATAGCATACCTATACTTGTACTTATATAATAAATACCGTTCTTAGTTGTCTATAAATATAACAAAGTTTGTACAAAATTTTGAAATCAAACAATACGCGGAAATGAGCGTTCGTTTTCCATATTTCCCCGTTTGTAATATTAAATTATATTTTTCGGCACAGGGAGTTATGACAGCTATAACAGATGCATGGCATTTCCCTCCTTTACTTAACAAATAACAGATTAATAGCTGGGTCCACACCGGACGATCCAGCGATCCCGCGATCCGCGATCCAGGATCGCGGAGCATGGATCGTGGATCGTGTTAGGCCGATTCACTTTAAAAACTTGCGATCCCAAATATATGCTCCAAGCGATCCTAAGGCGATCCGTGATTCAGCCAGTCTAACTCTTGTACAATATGGAGTCACACGTACAACGGCGGCGTCTTGCCGTTGCAGCAGTAACTTTTATTATACTTAAATGTTTGCGCAAAAAATCAAGAAAAAAGAAATCGACGGTTTTGGGTGAAACAATTTTACAAAAATCGATTGGCATCTGGGACTCAGCTGTACGCAGAGTTAGTTTCAGAAGAAGATGAACATAATTTTGCAAGAATGAATGCTAATCAATTTGAGATATTCGACTTTCTGAGATGTCCATGGTGAGGTGGATCGCGCGAACCAACACAACCGTCCACACCGCGCGCATCACACAGCTGAGGCACCTTTGAAGCGGGCACAAAAACCAACCGCAAACGGATCGCGCGAGGTAGGGAGCGCGCGCTCCAAAACGCGTGCATGGATCGCGCGCGGCACGTCCACACCGCCCGCATCTTTGGATCGCGCGCCTGCCGCGCGCGATCGAATCGCGGTGGATCGTCCGGTGTGGACCCAGCTAATTCAACATTGTGTGAAAACGGGATTGTTGCATACAGTCACGACGTTAATTCGAAAGAAAAAGCGAATGAGATGCAATGAAAATTAGTGAAAATAGACCGCTAACAGATTACTAAATCAATATATTATGCGCGCTTATTTTGGTCCAGCTTTAAAATGAAATTTGACTTAACGAAATGAACTACGTTATAACAGATTTTAATCTTTAATTCGTCTGTAGATTCTTTTACAATACCTATGTATTAAATTAAATAAAATTTCGAATGTGGGTAGAACAATCTTAATGATTATTTATACATGACAATGACCTGAAAATAAATTATGTATTGCGTCATATAATATTATTGGAATGGAAGGAAATACCTGATTAGACAAGCGCGCAGAAATTACCCTCCACCCGTCTCAGCAGAACACAAACACCGCGGCACCACGACCAATATAAAAAAAAATCACCAAAGCATTTATTTAATTTTAAAAATAATAGAGTACTTATAGAAAGTTCTGCGATGGTACGCTGGCTACTCTTTTTTTAATTTAAAACTAGCGTCTAAAAGATCAACTGTCAATTTTTTTACAGCTGTCATGTCATACGTCATAAGAACCAAAAAAAAATTGAAAATTTCCACAGTTTAAAACATTCCATTACACGATATTTTTTTACATGTCAAATCCCCGGACAAGGGATACCGTCAACAACCGGGATCCCATTACGAACTTTATAAAAGTGGAACACGTGTTGTGCGAATATGAACAATAAACTACGCTCTCACAAAATCATTCAACTTTTCCCCCTTTCATGGGAATGTTTTGACCTGTTCATTTATTTACCCGCTGTTGTTTAACGGGGTTATGAAAAGCGACTGAATTTTCTTATAAAAATGAATAACGTAGCGTCGTAGCGTGCTTTATCCATAATATTATGATGATGTTATAATAAACGTAAACATCTGAATTGATAAGCTCAGGTATACATATTATTACATACATTTATTTGTATTTATAATTTTTTTTTTTTCATATTTACCGTACGATATTATATTCAAAATTTATCAACACATTATCTTATACTTAGGAGTTAGGCACGTATATAAAATAAGAAGTATTTTTGAGTGCCAAAGGCCTGAAACACTATCGATGTTGGTTATTATTTATTCGTGAATAAACCAAATGTATCGGAAAACTATAACTTCCAATACATATGGTAGGAAAATAAGCATTGTATAGTTTAAATAGGACCATTTTGCGGTTACAATTGCAACAGCTTGAAAAACATTCGATGGTTGCATAAAACTAAAACAAGCAAAGGTAATTATTACTTATCATTCTAACTGAGAATAACTATCCAAATCTGTTAAACATTGCGATAAATTTTAATTTACACATATTATAGTACTAGCTTTCAGCCCGCGGCTTCGCCCGCGCTTTCAAATAAAAATCCGTATAGTTCCTGTTCCCGTGGGATTTCCGGGATAAAATCTATCCTATGTATTCAAGTTACCCTCTATTTCATTGTAATCGGTTCAGTAGTATTTTCTTGAAAGAGTAACAAACATACACACACATCAATCCTCACAAACTTTCGTATTTATAATATTAGTAGGATATCCTTTTTCTGGCAGGATCACAATGAAGTGCGTTGAAAGGAATAAAATATGTATTCAGTTCAATTGATTTATTAAGACTAATTTATATTCTAATTACAATAGAAATAGTTGTAAAGTTTGCATATCCGTAAGGTTTTGTAAAATTGAATTAGATAGAATTTAGAATTACATTATCTATACTAGGTATACCATAATATCAAGGTCCCTTTAAACAGCGTCATGTAGGAGACACCGCGTGACCCAAATATAATTTACGTAATGGATTATGGAGTAAACTATCAATCTCAACTGAAGCGAACTTATATTAATCGGAAGCAAGTTTGTCGAGGCAATTAATTACATCTCAGTGGACTTCCAAGTTACCGAATCTTGTACAGGTCTCTTTAGCGCTCGTTTACTTTATCGATGGGAATGAATTGCGGGAACAAGATGGAAGAAATCCCTCGATTGAATATAGTTTTGGAACGATGAACAAAATAATGTAAGGTTTAATAAATCAATAAGGGGCTATTACAATATCATTAAAATAACTGAGAATATTAAATTATGTTTTGTTTGTTTGACTCAACATATCTACTTGAAGTACCTACCATAGTTGTCGCTGAGACAAATTTTCTTATTGCAGCTAATAAACATACGCGATAGAACTCAGTAGGATAATATCAACTTATCCTAAATTACACAGGAAAGATGACTAGGTATTTATTGAGCTCCGAATAATCACAATACTATTTACCAGTATAAATAAAGCTGCTGGCGATTCCTGGAATATAATATTCACTAAGTCCGTAGAACATATATTACTTCCATATCCAATTATGATAGCGAGATAAAATAAATTAGCTTACTTTGACGAGCGAAAAAATCAGCACGGGAAATAGAAAGAGCACTGAAATAGTGATGTAAAAGAAATATAAATGCACATGAATAGAAATCATTACGCAACTTTTAACATTGAAATGTATGCAATGTTAATTCAATGTGTGGATAAAAATTAAAAAGCAGCAAAATAGTTTATAACGAGCTCTTTAATTAAGCCACTAATGCAACGAACCTTTAAAACGCGAAGAAAGTTTCACCTGAAATTTTAAAACGTGAAATCTCGTCGTCAAACTTTACAATTATATTTTGATACATTTTTTTAATTGTTTTCGAGACCTTGGAATATACTTTGTACATTAATAATTTAAAAGAGTACTTGAGGATTTTAATCAACTTTAATTACGAGTCATAAAAGTGTGTTTTATTAACAAATCTTTTGTGTAATTTAACGGTTCTTTTAAAGACTTTAAAGGTCAGATGATGGTTAATGGAGATACTTTATATTCAGTGTCAACCTCTTCTTATAAATGCTAAATTTACTGTATCAATATTCCAGAACGTTTTCATTGTATAAAGTTATACATAACACATTTTTCAGAATTTAGCTGTGTCTTTATAGAAAGATCATCTATAGAAGACGTAGATCTAATTAGCAGGATTTCTCTGTGAATACATATAGAATATTTTTTTATAGAAATTATATAAATTAACAATAGTACAAGGAAAGGGAACTGACCTGATAGCAATCTGTTAAAAGAAAGTTCTAGCGCGTGTAAATTTTCAGATACTAGAATATTCTTTTACCCATAAAAAATACACAAGACATACTCACTCATGAATACTGTAAGCAGGTAATTTATGGAGTAATCATTATTAAGTTTAAATGCAAAAAATAAAAAAGAAGCACAATATAAATTTTGCAATGCAAAAAGGCATTATAGCTCCCATGGCGTTTGTATAAAACAATAATCATGGAGAAACCTCAGCACTCCTCACTTTACGTACTCGTTAAGAATATTCTTAATCATTTTAAACTCATAGTGCGAAATGCGCGGTTTCCACAATGAGGTATATTATTTGTGTTCCCTTGTCCCAGATTCCTAATTGCTCCGTACCACGGTAATGACTTCCCCAATTTCGACGCCGGCTCTACTCTTTGTTCCGTCTATTGTTTATGCACGCTTACTACTCAAAAATATGACAGTGAACCCTTTAGAATGCGCTCTCGATTTTTGTAATGTTCTGCAGATGGTGACAAAAAGGAATAAATGACACCACAGAATGACACGTTCAGTTGGTAGTAAAACCGAATATGTACTTTAGTTATATGATAAACCAGTAGAAGAGACCAATGTAACCCTATGAATCACCATTAAAATATTCCAATAAACACGAAGTTTAAAATATACAAAAAGACCCATAAAAAAGGATGAAAAAATGAAAGGGGTCGCTTTTGTCTTAGTATAATTTAGTTGCACAAAAAAGATTATTTTGAAATTACAGACAGACATAAATTTGATTTATTTGTATACTTAAATATTAAATAGTTCGTGCTATTGAAACTATACTCCACAATGAAATATAGTCAAATACCTCGTTCAACATAATTTCCAAAGGAAATTACTCAGATAGAAAATATGCATTAATAAAAATGCCTCACATTTTTCCTATGTAGATAAAACATACATATAAATCAAAAATAACGTCACAAATCTCATTTTATTTCATTACCTTATCGTTGGAATACCGTAAATGTGATTCAGTCATGCTACAATATTGCAAAATGATGGCTTAAAACCTTCACTAGTTGAGTTTCAGGCGCTACGCGTTCACAAAAAAACGCATTTGTATACAAAATATATTTCTCTTCTTCTCTCTCTCCCTTCTATAAAGCTTTCCGTTAAAAGTATTAATATTTGAACGCACAGATATTAAATCTATGATCTTTATATTTCCCTAATCACTAATGTTACTTTTATATTCTTTTCTCTACGTTTGCCGGGACAGCTAGTAATTATATAACTATCTAGAGAAATTGATATCTTTAAAGGTATATTTTTATGAAAATATATCATTTTAAAATAATATCTCCGTTAACATTACAGTAATTATTTATTTTTTAACGTATGCAACTCCATATTACATTTGCACTGAAAATACATTTGTTGTGTGCTCTACAAAGTATTATTAAAATGCTCATTTCAGTCGTGCACGTTAAATATGTGTTGTTTTAGGTACGACATTTGACATTACCTAAATGATATTTCATTTCAAAATGTACATGCGTTATTCAAATGTTATGTATTAACGTAAAATAATTTGCGTGTAACATGTTTGCATCAACATAAAATATGAATTATATATACTTTGTTTAATTTCACTATTTGCTATTGGCGATTTAAAATAAATATTTGTATTTATTGAATGAAGCGGCATAGAGATATTTAAATAGTGACGTTCAATTTGTTCATAACATATTTATTGGTGATTGTAGTAGTAATATCTATCGTTGGAATTTTTACTTCAGTTCAACTATTTCGATAATAAAATAAACGGTAGTAATAAATATTTGTACGTCATAAAAATACTAACGAAGGCCTATATAACATCCTACTTTGCCACTGCTAGTTATTCAAAATGGAGATACTGTATTTGTTTCTCGTATTCATAACAATTTTATTCGATAAAACGGAATCGGGTCATTCAAAATCTAAATCACTTCTGATTCTCTCTGATCTTTCCAATGAACAGGACAGAGAATTCTTTAAGAAAACATATCCTTGGATTGCAGAAAACATCGGTGATTATATAGATGTCGCTTTGTTTTTCAATAATTGCGATGAAGACACTGATATAAAGTACTGTGTACTGCAACAACTAGATACAAGAAGTCAAGCAGATTACCTTCAATGTGAAGCAGAAGATAGCTCCACCGACTGCGCAGATGGATTCGAATTAAATAAACATAAATTCAAGAAATGTATGAAAAAAGTGGGTAAAATCGAAAGAGAGGCTGAAAGAGCATTTGCCCATTACCATCCAGCAAGGACACCGTTCATCGTATTGCCAAGTGGTAAAGTTTGTGATCTCTATCCAAAAACGCTTTTAGAATGTATTTGCAATGCATTGTTTAAGAAAAGAATGCCACGGGGTTGCAAGAATCCTTCCCCAGAACCTTTTACTACAACCCCTAAACCAACAACAACCACAACAACAACCCCTAAGACTACTACGACGGAAATACCAACTACAACAGAAAAACCACCTACAACAACAGAAACACCTACCCCAACAGAAAAATCTACTACAACAGAAACACCTACCACAACAGAAAAGCTCATTACTACAGAAAAGCCTTCTACTACAGAAAAGCCTACTACTACAGAAAAGCCTACTACAACAGAGAAACCATCAACAACAGAAAAACCAACAACTACGGATAAGCCAACAACTTCCAAACAAGCTACAACAGAAAAGGTGACAACAACATTAGAGCCTTCTACTACTAAAAAACCTACTAAATCTTCAAAGTCATCAACGACCAAAACTCCGTCCACTCAAAAGCAATCTAAAAAAGCCAAGCCAAAAAGAAAGAAGGGTAAAACAACAGCCAAGCCTATAGCAGATAACTAAACAAATCATCAAAGCTCAGTCTACAATTTACAACAAAATCTGAGTAAATAAAGATAAAAGCTTCAATGATAATGAATGTCTTATAATACTAAAAGTCTACCGAGTCTTCTAATACGTCATCACAATTAGAATCCAGTCAAAATTTAAAATGAATAAATTTATTCAAGACTAAAAATAAACAAACTGTTTTATTATTGTTTATGATAGAAATAATTATATAAATAAAATTACTGTTAACTATTCCACTACCAAAAGTAAAATTAAATTTAAGCATTAAATGGAATGTCGTTAAATTGCTTTATAAATATCACCGTTCTCTGAAACTATATTTTTATGTAAATTCTAATGGATCTAGATTAATATCGAAATTATAGCGTAACAAAGAGCATTTCTGCTAGCACTATTAATTCGATCGCTGCAATGCGTTGGCTTTATATGATTTAATAATGTTAAAATTATTTCACATAAAGTGGTATATCGTATGAGTTAGCAACAGGCAACATTTATGCAAAAGTATCAACTAGAAGTAGAAGTAGTAGAAGAATTACATATATATGTATGTACATGAATGCGAAAGTAACTCTGTCTGTCTGTCTGTTACTCAATCACGTCTAAACTACTGAACCAATTTTCATGAAATTTGGTATGGAGATATTTTGATACCCGAGAAAGGACATAGGCTACTTTTTATCCCGGGAAAATGACGCAATCCCGGAAATCCCACGGGAACGGGAACTATGCGGGTTTTTCTTTGACTGCGCGGGCGAAGCCGCGGGCGGAAACCTAGTTACATATATATGTATGTACATGAATTGTAAATATGATTTTAAAGAACATAAATTGCACAGATAAAAAATCGTCACTCATAAAATTCGTGTCAAAACTTGCGGACTAACAGGTTGGGTTAGAACTGTAAGTGAAAAAGTTGGTTTCGTTTTGTTTTCCATAATAAAATTAGTTACAGATTGAACTGTTACCCGAGAGCCGAAAAAAACGCACCCTAACCGTGACGTGTTTACTTAACTGTAAATGCCATACTCAGAAATTGTAACTTCAGTTTTAAAGGTAAATTTTAAACTTTTCAATCCTACGTGAAACGAGACTGAAATACTCCAAATGCGTAAGTAATTTTAATGGAATGTTTGTACTGGATAATTAATTTGCCGAGATTTCGATCGAACCTTGTTCAGAAAACATGTGTGCTCTCTGCTTATTTATTGTTGCGATGTTTGTGATACTTCAACTTTATTTTACATCTGTTACACCGGCAATAATTTTGGAAGTAAAAAGTTTTTACCTTCTTTCTTCTTCTTCTAAAAAGTAGTAGAACCTGTAAGCTAGAAACCACTGAATAACTAGTTGTTGCAACTTGTTCAATAATAATTCCAACGTAAGAGCACATAATATAGAAGTCGTGCTAAAATAAATGATGCTGCTAATAAACATAGCTGTTATGCGTTTAATTTTTAGTTTCAGATTGGATTCAGCATATGAAAAAACTCTCTTTGTATTATAATGAGATAATTTAAAGCACATTAAATTCTTAATTTTATAAACCAGCTTATGTTACAAATTTAAATGATTTCTCATTCAATATAACTTTAAATTCAAATTTTCTGTAATGAAACGAAGATATTCAAGGAAGGCAATAATGAAAATCTCATTAGGCAAAATTCAGAGATCTTTTCAAAAGATTACACGTGATTTATGCAACAAAAATAAGCATTCTCACGCCTTGAAACCCTGTTTATCCCGATTACGGGTCCCTTAATATGGCTTATTATATTACAGGCAAAGTTTCCTAGTCATCCCTTATTAAATGATAATAAAAGCGTTTGAGTTATTTATTCCTTTAATTAACATTTTACTTCTTTTATAGAAAACGTTTTATTATTATTTGTATTTTTTGGGGAAAACTATGTCTTTTGTCTTTGATTCATGAACGGAAAATATTTATTTTTTCACGTTTAATTAAATGTATCTCTTTGACCTTTTCCTCTTTGTATTTTTGTTATATTATTGCGGATGCGTGAGTAGTACATTCATATAAAACTATTCAAACATAATAAATGTTGATCGTCATTATATTATACCCTCAAGTCATTTAAAATTAAACCATACAATTTTCCAAGTGATATGTACCTATAAAAAGTGTATAAATCCAACTAAGATTACCAACACAATCATTTAAGGGTATGTACTTTATAGAAACTAATAGGTACGTAGGAAAATGTACCTACAAATATGTAGGCTAATAATTAGGCACCTATACATGAATGTATGTTTATACACTAATGCAATGGTAACATCGGAATAGCAACTGTAGACGTCATTTTAGGCACCTCAATAATGGATTACAAGCACTTAGCACATATAGGTACAGATACGTTTTTAGTCAGCAGAATGTTGAAGTACAATTCCGTTTTAATATTTTAAGTGAACAAAATTTTAAAATGAATTTATACTCGAATTAAATAAATAAAACTTGAAACTGGTAAAGCATATTCATATATCCCTACAAATCCGCTCTCACACTCGGCTGGAAAAACTTTTGACTACTGAAATAACATCACCGTATGTCACAAATCCACTAAAATGTACGGAGATTTTCAACTGCGACTTAATAATTAAAACTTTTCTATTTTTATAACTAAATTATATTTGGAAGCAAGCAAAAAGTAATTATGTAGGAAGCATTTAGTTAATTTAGAAGTGATTCTTACTTTAGGATATATATTGACATATACACGCTACTTAGCCACATATAAATCACAAAACAAAAAATATATCACAGCATAAAATGCTTCGTCACGATTCCACTCTACATAGCAATGGAAAAGTAGGTAGCAGTAGGTAATTCATAGGCCCGATATGGAGTAATAGATGTAAATGATCCTAAAGTACTTTCCTAATATCCTAACATATCATGCCAATCTACTTTATGTTATAGTGACAGTCTAGATTGGAAAAATGTACCCAAATTCCTTTGCAATTGCGATAAATATGTTTTCCTTAAATGATGGACTGAATGTTTCTGTATAATGCAATCCAAAGAAACATCTCTTTAAAAGAACATAAAGCTTTGATATCAAAACGCAAGTCGCATTAACGAAAATATGCCGCGAATGTCTCCGTACTGTTTTAATAGCGGAAGCAATGGAGACGGGCTGAATTAAAATATTCTGTATTTCTGTAGCAAAAGACATATTTTTGTGTGTCTTTTACAGAACAAAGTTTGAAACGACGCCCCATTAGAGCCACATAATTTTCATTTGCACACTTTATACATTCGTGACAAAAACAGAAGATTTATTTTAGAGTTATCTTCCTTACATACCTCCTATATAACTTTGGCTGTACATAATATACATATTAGGTACATAGGCCTAGTGGTGCTATTATTCCAATCGGTAATCGTTTTTAGGGTTCCGTACCTCAAAAGGAAAAAAACGGAACCCTTATAGGATCACTTTGTTGTCCGTCTGTCCGTCCGTCCGTCCGTCCGTCCGTCCGTCCGTCTGTCAAGACCCTTTTTCTCA
>CAJQZM010023246.1:0-12294 GCA_907164665.1 Colias nastes | reverse complement strand
AATAATTTAGGTACATTAAATAGCCTTCGGCGTCCATAACAAAACAAGATTTCGAAATATAGCACTGAAAAAAAGTACATATTTACTTTTACAAGGTATATTTATTCGGATTGTTTCTTCTTGTAAATTCATATTTAGGCTAAGTACACCATTTTTGTATTTTAACGGGTTTTAATCTCAAAATTACCACAAAATCATCTGTGAAAAAAAAGCAAACAGAAATATACAGGCCGAATTGATAACCTCCTCCTTTATTTTTGAAGTCGGTTAAATATCAAAAAGGTAACAGCCCTATAGCTATAATAGTGCTTATGTCATAATTTCATCGCAGGGGCTTAGTTTCCTAACTGTCTGTATATATCTGTCAACTGTGGTTATACAGAAGAACGTTAGAACTTAAAACACAACCTTAATCTTTTTTACATGTAGAAAGTTCCTAATTTTGACACATTTTAAATCCGTTCGAACTATTTACGCGCGTACGAATTACGAAATACGCATGAAATGTCATCCAAAAAATTACTTTTATTCCTACAGAAAATGAATTCAACATTTTTTAACTATTTCCATGCAAATTACTATAAGAGCTGCAGTATTCAGTTTTCATAGTTTTCAGATATAATGTTATGATTTTGCAACTTTAGCTTGCAAATAAAATGACATTTTTAAATCTTAAATATTTATTTTAATTTCAATCAATTATTATGTTTTATTTTGTAACTGAATATTCTACGGATTCTGTGAATACGAAAAGATCCTAAAGACTATGAAGACGCTAATCCATTGCACCCTCTCTCAACGTTCATTTAAAATTATTTTGATCAATAAACAGATACCAACAGAATCGAGCAGTAGGATCTTGTACTATACGTAAGTACTTAATACATCATTATCGTGATGAGTTGTTTTAAACATTCATTCATTATTCAGTTACTTAATGACGGTTACGTTTAAACCATAGTTAAAGCTCGAAAATATTGATTTCGTAACTTTGGATTTCTTGAAATATGTCAACCTAAAGCTAGAGAAACTGTTGTAACTGTTACAGCTGGAGTAGTGCAAATTGCTAAAATTAAAGGATGCAAGGCCAAGGTTATATCGCTAAAGATAAACTCGCATCTCCACAATGAACTAGGATTTGTTTGACAAGGCGTTTTATTACAAGACTTGTGTTAATGAAGTACTTAAAGTTGCAGCTTAAAACTTTGGCGGAGCCAGCAAAATAATAAACCACATGAATGATTGCGGTACAGTGTATATTTGCGGTAGAACCAGCGTAAATAATGCTGACGCTTCTCAGTTACCAATGACTCCCATTTTATAATTCGACATTGCTTTTTGGGTATTAATCAAAAATACATATGTAATCAAAAATAATTTTAATTGTAACTATTACAGATATAATAATTAAATTCATTATTTTTTACAGATCGATACATTAAAAAATTATTTTCTAAAATTATATTTAACGGACAACGGTTTGTACGATAGATAGAGATACATTTTATCATTAGATAATATAATAAACCGTCACTTTCCTGTCTGTAACTAATAGATTAGTAATAAGTAAATACTTTAAGTATCTACTTACTTAAGACGATACACAAAAAAAAATCCACTGCTTGGTGGGCGGAGTCTAATAGCTCGCTATCGCGAACGCGGGTGTGCGCGAAGTCAATCTTGCAAACTCGCCGCGCTGCCGCTGGCCGACTCGGGACAAACATGTATGGAGTCGTCATACAGCTATTATATTGTTATACATATATTTAATCGTTGATTTATTGATTTTATTTTCTTGCTTATAAACAAATAATCTTCTTTTTAACAACTACTTAGTTAGACACTATTAATAATAATTATTATTTCGTAATGTTTACTTTATTACAAAATAATATAGGTTATAATTATAAATAATCTTTAAAATTACAAAAAATATTTTAACTCTGAAAAAATGAAATGGTACTCAATAACGCGGACTACTGAATTGATTTAGATAGAATTTGATGCTGACGTAGATATTGCATCATGCCCAGAAATGAAAGGTACTATTTCTGAAAGAAGTTATAAACCCTAATTCTTCTCAGTCAAAGTCAAGAGTGGAAGATATCACTAATACAGTAAAACTGATGCGAAACTTTGGATGTTTATTTGTATATTTGTTTGTTAGTTGTTACTCAATCACGTCAAGACTACATTACCAATTTTGATGAAATATAGCTAATTGCCTGGATTTACACATATGATACTTTTTATCCGGACTGAACACTTCTGTGGGATAAAACAGGATTCACGATATAACCTAATTTCACGCGGGCAAAGCCGCGCTCGGAATGATATTTTTTTAAATAAAAAAATTGTTTAAAAAAAACACAAAATATATTCACGCAAGTATTTATTTTTTGCACTCTATTATAATTGTAATTATTCATTACAAATAATCAAAATAAAATAGCCAGAATAAAGTTAGGCCCTGGTAGGGTAGGTAGGCAGGTACAGCAATGTGAGACGAACACTGGCTTATTTATACCAATAATACTTTCTAACAACAAAAATACATAATTGATTAGGAGGAGTGACTGCAGCGCCATCTTCCGGGCCCAATTGTGTTTCCAGATCACCCAGGAACTTAATTTAATATACACAAAATTTTTCGAAATGAAAACTTTCACATTACTATGTAAATATGAATATAAACCTGTTTTAGTACTAAGCAATTTCCCGCACAGGTATAGTAAGTATAAATGAAATAAATATCAACATCAAATTCTTTATACAACATACGTATCTACCACCTACTAAGAAATGTAATTCTTGAATTTTTTTCGTATTTTTTAAAATATAATACTACTCCAATGAGCTCCTGTTCCATATTACGTCCACCATACTTCCACTAAGTTCACCATGATTTTTTATTTCTTTGCACTTTGTTGCTTTTTGCTAAAAATGGAATCATGCGATAAAACCAGTAGAGCGTTGATAACATACATTTTTGACTGAATGAAGGTACTTACGAAGAAGTGGGTTCACATTGTGAACAATCAGTGGGTTTATTTTCCTTCTGGATTCCTAATTTCTGAAAAGATTATCTATGCTATACATGAAAAAATCTTACACATTCGTTATGTACTTAAAACAGGGGTACATATCAAACATCGTCTATAATATAAATATCATCAAATTTAAAATAAAACCAACTTACTTCATTAATTTGTTCCAATTGTAAGCATTCTTTTTCCTCCAACCTTTATGTTTCTTCCTCTTATTTTCTTTATTGTCCCCATTTGTCTCATTTTGTCTTATCGTGTTGTCACCCTTTGTTACGATTGCGCGAGCGACACAAGTTCCCCGTGTGACGGCCGTAGCGGGAATGACTCGTGCAGCGATCGGGGTAGGAAGGTACAGGACGGCTCACGCTAGATTGGCTGGTCGCGCGCTAATTTCAAGTATTTCTTGTTTATTTCAAAACCATCGCATATTTCAAAATTCTAACTCGATACACGTATAGATTGTATATTTTATAGTTAATATCCAAAAAGTCGTAACTTTACGTTTGTTATTTTGAAGATGCCAGAGATTTTAAAAAAATAACAATGAGAACTTTGTATTTTTTTTCTATCGAGAAAATATCATGGAATCATGTTTCTAAAACGGTACACGTATTGTGTTACTATTGAACTTTCTTGTCAAGAATTTTCATCACGACAACTTTAATAATATAAAAATTACGAAGGTTTAAAAAGGGCCGAAAATGTTAGAAAAATTAATTCATCACCTTAATACGTTACTTCTACTTCTAGGCCTTCTAGCCACAGATCCACTGCTTGATTCTGCATTGTTTTTTGATAAAATTAACTTTAAATGAAAGTTAAAGGAATATGCAATGGATTAGCGATTACAGCGATAGGTTGTTTGGTTGCAAGTTTCGTAATACGTTTTTGTTGCATAAATATTTTATAAGAAATTAATTTTATCATAGATTAAAGCTTTATATTTCCCGTTTACGATAATCCATGGTTTTCAGTTAAAATTGACCATTACAAAAAATAATTACAGATACTTGCGTTCAATTTTTTACAGACGCTAATCAACTGCATACTCCCTCAACGTTCATTTAAAATTAATTTGATCAAAAAACAGATACCTGCAAAATCGAGGAGTCGGATCTTGTACTATACATAAATAATAGTACTTAATAGGTACCTAATGCATAGATCATTATCGTGAAGAGTTGTTTTTATCATTATCCATTACTCAGTTACTTAACGACGGTCACGTTTAAATCACGTAAACATGGTTAAAGCTCGAAAATACGTCGTAATAAAATATTTCCAAGGATTTCCTAAACGCGATGATTTTAATATTGTGGAATACGAATTACCGCCGCTACAAAACGGTGAAATTCTCATCAAAGCGGAATGGTTGAGTGTAGACCCATACCAACGAGCATACAATAGGAAATTTCCCCTTCCCTTTGATCAATTCGGGTTCATTGTAGGAGTAGTAGAAGATTCTAGAAACCCTAGATTCCAACTCGGCGATAAGGTCGTTTCACATAGTTGCTGGAGTGATTATAGCATTGTGAGTCCAAATATATGTAATTCTAAATTGGATATTACGTACAAACTTCCAGATTTAAGAGGTTTATCGCCATCTCTTGGTATAAGTGCAATTAGCGCTGTAGGAGCCACAGCATATTTTGGATTTCTAGAAATATGTCAACCCAAAGCAGGAGAAACTGTTGTTGTGACTGGAGCAGCTGGTGCAGTTGGTTCCATTGTGGGGCAAATTGCTAAAATTAAAGGATGCAAGGTTATCGGATTTGCGGGAACAGATGATAAAGTCGCATGGCTCCAGAATGAGCTAGGATTTGACAAAGCGTATAATTACAAGACTTGTAATGTTAATGAGGTTCTTAAAGTTGCTGCTCCAAATGGTGTCGACTGTTACTTCGATAATGTTGGTGGAGAAATTAGCAGTATAATCATAAGTCACATGAATAATTTCGGCAGAGTATCTGTTTGCGGTAGTATCAGCGCATATAATACTGACGTTTCCCGCCTACCTACTGCTCCCATTTTACAATTGGACCTTTTTACTAAGCAGCTGAAAATCGAAGGCTTTTTAGCTCATCGTTGGTTCGAACAATGGCCAGAAGCATTCGAAGCCCTCATTAAATGGGTTTTAGAAGGTAAAATAAAAATAAAAGAACATATTACTGAAGGGTTTGACAATATATTTGAGGCCTTTATTGGAATGTTAGCTGGAAAAAATACCGGTAAAGCTATTGTGAAAATATAGAGACGACATATCCGGGGTTTTTATTGCTTACAGTCTTAAAAAGTTTGTAATATAAACATTTAAATCACTTAATTAATGCATATATTCAAATACAATCTCTTAGAAAACGCTCTTTTATTTTAAGTACCTACTTCGATATGAGCCGTCTATAAAATATGTTCGCATTCATATATTATGAGTAGTATCGAAAAGAATGATAAAAATGTTCTAATAATATTTATTTGCCTATTTCAAAATTCCCAATAGGTACTATATTAAAATAATGTATGGACCAATGTTTGTTACTTTGTCATGCGAGAACTACAGAACCAATTTTGATGATACCTGTTTGTTTGTTTGCTTGTTTGAACGCGCTTATCTCAGGAACCACGGGTCTTATTTTAAAAATTATTTCATTGTTAGATAGTCCATTTATCGAGAAACACTATAATAGGCCATATTATATCATCACGATTAGACGAACAGGAGCGGAACAATGCGGGTTAAAGCGCGGGGCGCAACACATAAGCTATAGAAATACTTGCTTTTACCCGGGAATGAATCTGCTAGTGGTACTAATATCAATATAAAAGTCCAGAGACAGGACACCGGATACGTTGCGGGACTATCGGGGTACGGTCGGTCGAGCCGTCACGCCTGCTGCGCCCGCGCTCACCTGTACCGGCGTTGGGCGAATGCCCTTGTTCAACTGTTGGAGCATTTGCATTTTTCTACAACGATCCTTGTTTAGTTCTGCGGTCTGTGGATTAATTTATTTTTGATTATCTTCTTGTTTCAAATTTATTTAATTTCCATAACCACTTGGTTCAGACTCTACATTTATTATGACTAGGATTCGGGCGTTGTGAGCATGGTGTCACAGACATGGTGAAAATATTTTATTTTACCTACTATATAATTATGAGAATATATAATTGTCAGAAAATTGCAAGTAAAGGTTACAAATGTGTATAGTTACCTAGTACCTACAGTAGGTTATAGAGGTGACAATTATTATAAAAACTGCCAAATACTATAATCTACAGGTTAATATCACTTATTTATGTTGTTATACTTTGTTATAAGGTTTATTCGCTTTCTATAATTACTAATAATAATTCTTGTAGTGTCAGTTTACTTTCAGGGTAAACGTGTGGTTAGTGTTTTATTATTAAGTTGAAATATAAACTAGCAATACGATTGTTGAACTTGTATGCTATTGTATCGATATCAGTCGGTTTATTAAAAATAAAAAAGAGAGAAAAGGCCTAATAATTAAGGTTTATATAATTCATACCACGATAAAAGTTCTCATGATGAAAGTTCTAGGGCATAACAAATATTATTCCACATTCTAAAAATGTTATTTTGGTAAGTTTCACCGGTTTAATATTAATATAATCCCTATATAAGTAACTAGCTTTCCACCCGCAGCTTCGCCCGCGCAGTCAAAGAAAAACCCGCATAGTTCCCGTTCCCGTGGGATTTCCGGGATAAAACCTATCCTATTTCCCGGGGTAAAAAGTAGCCTATGTCCTTTCTCGGGTATCAAAATATCTCTATGCCAAATTTCATGCAAATTGGTTCAGTAGTTAAGGCGTGATTGAGTAACAGACAGACAGACAGAGTTACTTTCGCATTTATAATATTAGTATGGAAGTATGGATTACCAACGACAGAGAGATTTTCACACATTTACATTGAAACTATTATCTAATATGAATAACTTTTATATCGTAATGAATATTTACAATTGACAGGTCTCTCTACATTTTTATCACACAATCTACAGCTATAAAACATTATATAGGTACCTACAAAGTTATACTTTTGGATAGATCGGCAGTCTTCAGCGGCAAAACGTTTAATCTAATTTGATAGTACAAGGGAAAGTAGACAAATAATTTTCCATCTGCATGTTCAATAATAGCTATTGGATTGCGTGCGCGCGTGTCAGTTGTAACTAGCAGGTAACTATAGGAGGTAATAGTAATAGTGTGAGCATCTGAATGAAGGAAGCAGCCCTGTGATTAAGTGCAATTGTGATACTTTCGCTAATAAAAAGCGGTTCACCTGCTTTGTAGCACCGGACATCTGTTTGACATTATTTCTGTACTTGAGACATACCTCCGTACTCGTCGGTGTTCATTAGTTGATACTTATTAGATACTGGATAGTATTTAGTACTTACTTTACTACTATTATTTAGTACTTAGTTTTCAAATAAGATTTTAATCCTGTTAAGCATTATACACCTCCTTACAATGTAAATAAACATATTTATTTTATGAACAGAAAATTTATAAAATCATCATGTTTGGATACATCTTTAGTTTTGACTATTTTTTATGATTCATGTTGTTTAGGGAACTGATAAAAAAACAATGTAGTTTATACAAAAATGTTAAAATTGAGGTTTCATTTACCTCTACGCAATATAATCTATACTAATATTATAAGAGTTTGTTCGTTTGTTTGTTTGTTTGAACGTGCTAATCTCAGGAACGCGAAGCGCAGCTAGTAGATATGTTAACGGAAATGTATGTAATCCGTCATTGTATACAATTATTCCTAGGAAATGTATGTAATTCCTAAAATCGCACGGAAATCTGTGATATAAATTATTTTATACTTACACATTACACATTTCCTAGGAAATCTATACATTTCCTAAATTGCAATCGGAAACATTAAGATATTGGAATGTACGCGGGGACAGTGGGACGAGGGGTATTGCTACAGCAAGATGACTGTGTTTTAAAAATAAAGTATTATGCACTTCCAAATGCCATTCGAGCTTACCCTGCAAAAATAAATAGCTATATGGACTGACAAAGTATTATAATATAATGATTTACTTTTCTAATGTGACATTTATAATTATTTAATTATCAGACTGATTACTTGCCAAATGAAATTTAATAAGAAATAAGTTGATTTTGTGATACTTACGTTAAAACTAAAAGCTAATAGATAGTTGATTTTAGAAATGTTAATTAGTAAGATAATATGAAAATATTATTATTATTTTACGATATGACTGCTACCCGATTGTCGTAATAAGTGCTAGATATAATAAAAAAAAATAACAACGTGTTTTATTACAGAAAGCATTTACTTTATATATTTCCGAATACGATATTGGTATTATATACAATTCCGAGGAAAATAATACATTTCCTAGGATATCTAGATATGCATTAAATAGTTTTTTAAACAATATTTTATACATTTCCTAAATATGTAGTATCGGAATTGTACACATTTCCTAGGATTTGTATACAATTCCTTGATATCATACATTTCCGGTAACAGATATATACTTAAACTAATAATATACCTTACAAAAGTACTTAATATAATTATGTTTAAAAAAAATTACAACGACGGAAAGTTATAATAAAGTGAACATGATAAAATAAATAATGCTAAGTATGTAATTTATATACAGTAATTGCATAAATACAAAGTACCCGTAGGTATAGTTACGTAAATCACACGCATGATATCCTATATATGATGTAAATTAGCGACAAATTAACTTACTGCGTCTTAAGTCTTAACCTAAAAAGTAAGCGATTACTACGGCTTTTATTTCATTTAAGCCAATTTTTAGGAAACACACACCCTTAACAGTAATCTCTTAAATCTTGAATAAATAGATAAAGCTTTCTGCACGCGGCTTCGCACGTAATCAAGGAAATTAATTATTTAGTTTCAGCATTCAGTTAATAAGCCAACAAAAAGTAACCTAGCCACGTAGTAATAATAGCTCAATGCTAGCCACAGATAATATTATTATAGTTCTCTACCTAACTCTAGCATCCTAACTAAGTATCTCCAGACACAAAAATATTCGCTCCATTATGATATGGATAGAAGTAAAAAGAAAAACCAAACAATCGCTTTGGCATTTGTAATATATATAGTAAGGATGTTATGTACAAGTTGTGTTTATGTAGATTTTATTGTATTTAAGGCACGACTAGCAGTAGCATATTTTACAATTAAATAAAATTTAGGTATATTTTTAAAGTTTATGATAAGAATTTATATTCTAATAAAGATAATATTGCTTTGGACTTTGTTCAGACAAATAAAAATAATTTTAAAGTAGACGCGGATCTAATCTCATCTTTCTATTATTATAATCGCCGAAAATTTTGTGAATATGATGGATGAATATGAATATTCGTTATTTTTCCACGAAAAATAGTTTATTAGATCTGGATGAACTTTGGCATTACAAGAGATTATTCATGAATAGTATCTAGCTTCTAGCGTGTGAAATCGCGGATTGAAGTCAAAGGTTTAACCTACATTATAGTTTTAATAAATAACGTAATCGTGTAATTTTTATACTAGAGGAATGTAAAACACGTACAAAGGTACTTAATTAATTAAATCTAGACTTAGCTTTACTGACTGACTTAGGTTATATTATACTGTCTAACATTAAGTTAGACAGTAGGTACCTATAATATAACCTACTTAAATGGTTACATTACGTATGATTGTAATGCCGTAGTTCTACTTTTTATAGGTTACATTTAAATAAATTATACTTATAAGAAAATCATTATTGTAGATATCGACTTGTTATTACTAAATCATTAAAAAAAAATACTTTAGAACGAATGCCACTGCCACAGTACCTACTAAACACCTACTAATCTAATTCCGGACCTTAAATTTAAGACTTCACTATATCGATTTGTAAATAGAAATATGGCATTCATTTTCTAGTTCCCTATAATTTTCTATCTACTAAAGTCAAAAACAATGAGAAATAGATTTGAAATGTTTAATGAAGTAACGGAGGGTAAGCTTTCTCTCGTTTCGGCGAGTGATTTGAACTCCTTTTGGTTAAAAGTAAACACTTCACTGTCTTTCGTCACGCCATTACACACAGACATACACAATACCTGTTTAATTTGTATACACTTTCTCAACATACATGATACCTATTTAACAAAGTATATGTAACTGTACTCATATACATATAATATAATTAATTATTCTTCTATTATTCACACCTTTACGTCAACAAACAAAAAGAAAGTGCAACACAAGGTTTCCTTTTAAATGAATAGACCCAAAGCGGTATCATAGTGAAGTCTCACGAAGAAATAAGTATTTATGTAAAATAAGTCATCATAATATTTTTAAGTATTATGGCTCATTATAGAATTCAAGTGTAATACCGGCTACAATGACAGTTCGCATGCAATATGCCCTTAATTTAAATAACAATACAGCAGACGCTAAGCCAACACGGCTTCAAGAGGCTCATTTATTAAAGCTCAGAATTCATTAGCTGTAAGTGATGACAAGACTGCAAAGATATGACAGTTGCAATACGTACACCTATTAGCAAAATTCTCACACATCCTCATATGCGAATGATAGTTCACAAAAGCAGGGTTCAACCTCCGACACTCTCCCATTCTTTTCGAGCATCGGCCTTCACACCCAATGAGCCTTTTGTTTCAAACAGACAGGAAGGATTTTGACGAATTATTCATCGGTTATTCTCATATCAACGATATTCAAATCGTGTGAAATTTTCTAAAAATCAGTCAGTACTTACTGGTATAGCAGCTTTTCTTTTTAAATAAGTATGTATTATAACGGATGCACTAATTGAAAATAATATGTATTGGTAATATGTTCCATACTTAGTAATCATGGTAATAATGACTTATATAATGGATAGTAGGAGTACTTAAGCTACACAGATCAGTTAACCTGTGTTATAACGTTCTTAATAAGGAAGCATCTTTTCCATAATATTCTATTTAGAAAGTTAAAGTTATATATTATAAGAAAAACTCTGCAGAAGAGTAATAGGAACCTACTCAAAGTGCTTTGATGAACATGTTATATATATTATAGCATAATCCTAATAAAATATACTCTTAGGGATTGTAGAGCCATACTCTACATTTTGAAGTGATAACTTCTGATGGGAGGGTAAAGCGCTTCGTTACGTATTTTTACTGTCGTACATTCAAAATGGTAATGATTATACCATGTTCATATACCGCAACCTGTCCAGTAATGCGAGGTCACTTTTAATTATTTTTTATGTAATGTCACCATTGTTTGGAAAGACCGGTGCGTGTGAATACGCCATAGAAATGACTGTTTCTCATTAATTTGACGTAACTCTTAAAACTTTTATAATGGTTATGATCACATTATAAATGTAGTAATTGTTCATTAAGCAAAAGAAATTTTATCGTATTATGTAATCTGACAACAATTGTTTACATAGATAATATTATATTTGTAGTTATCTCTTGATCTATCTAGCCTGAAGACTGAAGTTTTAGCACGTTAATATCTACTATTAATCATGATTTAATACATAAGCATGTATTAACAATTGGTACGTTGCAAACTTAGTTGCAAACTATCAATAGTTCAAATAATAACAACTTCAGTTTACATAATGCCAAAAAAACATTGGAACCATTACACTTCGTTATTTTTTCTTAATTCGTTCTGCAAAATTGGAAACATCAGAGCTGGGTCGTAACATCAAATCTTTTTATTAACTTTGTAATGTTTTTTTCTATCGGATTTAATGTTATCGTATTTCTTATGAAATCAAAAAGTTTTGTGTAAAATAAATAATTGCAAAACCAACATCAAACAAAATATGCGCAACGTAGTTATAAAAGACATCAATTTTATGTTCTGACATGGTTCTGACTTTTCTTTTCGTTCGTGCTTTATTGGTTAATTCAATTCTTTTTTTTTTCGTTGAAGCTGATTTTCGTAGCGGTAATTAACGTATCTATATTACATCAAAAATGAATATAATAAGGTTTAATGTATCTATAATATTAATATCGGTAGCGATCACATTTTCCTGGAACAAAGGACAAACTTCATGTAGATATTGTAGGCCAGTAGAAATCGACACAAAAAAACCCTAAATTCGCAAAGCACGATCTAGTTCTGCATTTTTGGTATGTTGTTTGGATCAGTTAGGGTGATGTAAATCCCAAT
>CAJQZM010023245.1:0-20939 GCA_907164665.1 Colias nastes | reverse complement strand
TTGACACTTAGAACTGTAATTTACAGTCACTCGTTTTATTGCTACCCATTATTAATTAAAAGATGAAAAATTATTCTTAACATTTTTAAATGCGACGAACCAAACATGTGTTTGTTCTCTTTATCAATGATGCAATATTATGAATGTGTTCGTTAAGAATAATTAATTCCTTTAACATAAAATAATGCGACTTTTGAAGTACACGTTTAACCTTACAGTATACCTATTCTATGACACGTACTACATAAATAATATTATAGGTGTATAAAAGAATTGTGCTTGAACCTTCTATTACAATATAAATTTATAATTCCTTATAAACATACAAATCAAAATTGTTAGATATTAATAATGTGCTATTAAATATATTCGTAATACATGAATATTATAAAAGTTTAGAAAATGAGGAATGTACGTTAGTTGTGCTAAAACACAGATAGACAGAGACTGTTATAAAATAATTATTTTCTTAATATAGCATTTAGAAAAGTGATATAAAATATATGACTTTAGCTTAAGGGAGTTCAAACAATAATGCAACAATATTATAACATGGAAAAATAAGAAACAATTATGGATACAGATCTTTGGTAATTAATAAATTAATTCGATGGCACTATGTTCTTAAAGAAAATAATAATAATAGTTAATAGTTTATTCCCAGTTTGATGTAAACAAATGATGTAGTGGTCGAAGAAATTGATACAATTCCTTTTAGTAATTGAAACAATTTTATTTTAGTAATTTTAGTTCGTAGTTATATGTATATGCTACAGTCAAAACCCTGAACCAGTCAATATCCTTATTGACGGTTATTAAGGTTATTGACTAAGGGCGTCGGTTAATATCCTTATTGACTGATTTTATCTGATAAAATCAGTTAATAAGGATATTGACCGGCACCCTTAGTCAATAACCTTTAACTGATTTTAAGAGCAGACATTCAGTCAATATAGGTTTGAATAGATTTTAACACTTAAATCTTTCTGTAATGGGCAAGTAAAACAATAGCGAGTTTTACTTGCCCATTACAGAAAGGTTTAAGTGTCAAATTCGACCCAGTAGGTTAGGTTAGGTTTGAACTGCGACCCTCACGCACGAGCCGAGCGAGCGAAGCGAGCGTGCCGCGGCAGCGGCCGACGAGTGCCAGAACCGACTCGCTATTGTTTTACTTGCCCATTACAGAAAGATTTAAGTGTTAAAATCTATTCAAACCTATATTGACTGAATGTCTGCTCTTTAAATCAGTTAATAAGGTTATTGACTAAGGGAGCCGGTCAATATCCTTATTAACTGATATTATCAGATAAAATCAGTCAATAAGGATATTAACCGACGCCCTTAGTCAATAACCTTAATAACCGTCAATAAGGATATTGACTGGTTCAGGGTTTTGACTGTAACATATATATTTAATACACAACTACAGAGAAATTAAAGCAAATATAAAAAATGAAAGTCGATACCACATTCGATTACGTGCCTAAATGTTTATATTTAATTTTGTGCGATTTTTTGTGACAGATAACTCTATACTTTAGCACGTATATCTATTGAGCTAGTTTATCAATTACTTTCAATTTACGTTAAATTTGTGCTTTTAATTTCATTTATTATCATTAAATATCCAAATTAGTTTATACTCATAACAAAATAAAGGAAAACAAATTGCGACCTGCTTAGCTACATCTGTAATTTTAATTTTAATTGAACTTCTTAAATGTTGTTAAACCATCTTCTTGTAAACTTATCTATTCCTGTCAAACATACACAAGCAGAGGCGGCTCGTCCTCAGGAGCGCTGGTGCAGTGAACTCCCATAAATAATTATAATAAAGTTATACCTGCTCATTATTTAAAATCTATCGTAAAAAACTCCAATACTAATATCAATAAAATAAGTAACTTTACACATTACAAATAAAATACATCATTACATACACTCTTGTTCATTTCATAAGTAACGCGCGAAACGGAGCTTACGGAGCGCTCTCGATTGCGCTCCTATGAAACAACATTCAGTACATTACGAAATCCAAGAAGAGTGAAAGAGAAATTTCGCCACAGTCCTGCGCGTGAAACAAAAGATTTACTACGGAAAAATAGCCATTTTCGGAGCGCCGCTCTCAAGCGACGTTGCGCATCGCATGACAGCAGCAATTGCGCGCGACGTTGCCACTCCTATATTATAAACAAACACTATGAATATTGAATACGCTCGCGAATGCAAATTCGGAGTTTTCTAATTTTGCTAAATAGTAATTGAATTCGTTTTGAAATACTTTATAATTTTTAGTTTTTATATAGACATTTATAATGTGGTGCTCATTTTTTTTGTAATAAATTATCCTGCTAACGCTATTGTATTTTCGTTGTTTTATTTCAAGTGAATAAAACAACGAAAATACAATACCGTTAGCAGGATAATACAATTTTGTCACGAGCCGCCTCTGTACACAAGGTTGAAGGTTGGGTTTGTTGAGAAAATTCCTTTTGTTGATATGTTTAACGACACCCTGTCTAACTATATACAAGAATTCGAATTGATTATTTTGATCCCTTCTTAGGTTGATTTGTATCACTCGTTGTCTTT
This sequence comes from Colias nastes, assembly GCA_907164665.1. Lineage (NCBI taxonomy): Eukaryota > Metazoa > Arthropoda > Insecta > Lepidoptera > Pieridae > Colias > Colias nastes. The sequence goes on along the minus strand of CAJQZM010023245.1, from coordinate 18,347 downwards.
CCAGCCAATCATTCTTATAACAAAATAAGGAATAAGAAAATTTAAGAGCCATTTACTAAACAAGAATAAAGTATTTAATACGTTATATTAATGTTTAAGTGGTTAATTTAATTTAATACTGACATTAGTCTTGTTCATTATTATTTAAGATTTTTTAAATAAGGGCGATGTTAAAGATGATAAATACACAATATTTTATGATCAACATGAACTGAATAAATGCAATTAAGATATTAATAACAATTCGAAACTTAAGATTGAATAAAAAATAAAAATTGTTTGTTTCTAAATTTGTTTTAGCTTATTCTACGTTAATAGATGGTATCAAATGTGGAATGTATTTAGAAAATCGTTGAATTTAGTTTCCAGTACTCTATAGTTAGATAAATTACAATAAATGACTTTCACTTACAAAAATTCATTGTGCGTTAAATATTGCACTCAAATGTTAATATCAAAGTCAAAATTAAACATCTCTGCTTATGTATAAATGTGTTTGCAAAGTTATTTTATCATTTGTTTATTTTATACTTTATTTATATTAATTCATTTATTTAAAAGATTCGGATTTTAAATTCATAGTGCACAGAAAACCACTCCAAATAAATGTTAATGATTCGACCGCTATTATGTCATGTTTAGGTCAATCGACAAAAACAAGTTTTATTAATAAAAAAAACTAAACTATACTCTAAACTATACAAGTAAGGACTAGGGCACACTAAATTATTGGTTCTGTGTTAATTTTGTTAAATGAGGAGCTTATGGAATTCGAAACAAAATTTACAGAAAACGAAAACTTAAAACTAGGACGACGAAATGAATGGAACAAACTATTTACAAATGGATTAGAAGGCACAGTAGGAAGAGGAAAGGAAAAGGAGTAACTTCTAAAGAAATAGAAGCTTAGTTATTCAGCTTCGAAATTGATAGTAATAAATGGAAATGCCTACATGAGAATATAGAGAATACCTTATACAAGTTACGTCGATCTAAGAAGTACAACACCGATATCGATTGAATGTATAATGCATGTAATGTAAATTACTAATTATCCTTACATTAATACAGAATAGATCAGATCGTTAGTATGAGATCGAATGTGGGCCAAAGTAGTGTTAGGCAGATCGCTTGATGACCAATCATTAAGAATTCCTTTGTGAAGTGCCTTACAATACCAAAATGTCGTTTAATAAAAATTCATTTGTTATGTCTGTGAAATAATTGAAATTATAATACGGCTGTTTGTGACAAAAACGCATTATGCCATTAAAGTGTTCATTGCATTTGCGCAGTTTTATTTTTCTTCCGATAATTGATGTGATAATTATGCCCAGGCTAAGAATAAACAAAGCTCTCATAAAGGCGTGTTAAGCAAATATTTATCGACATTGCATAGCGACCAAGTAATGGATGCATAATCCATCGCTCTGTATATAGATCTTTACCAAATCTCCCCGTTAGGAACTTCACGAATCACTATTATTCACAATCTGCCTTAAAATGGCATCCACGGTAATCAGTGCCTTTTAATATTGATCAATAAGACACTTGGTTGATCGCAATCTCATCGATTCTGTTTACACTTAGCTAAATGTATCTATATTAGTAATTAAATTAAGATTGACATATATTTTGTGCAGTACATTATATAATCGTACGTACTTGTATACCAGACAAAATTTTCTGAGGGAGTAACTGCCTAATCGTGGATGGTTCGGATACAACACTTACAATAGAATAGACAATCCGACAGCGACAAATGCTAGTTAAATTATTTAATTAATATTTTAAGTAAGTATATTAAGTACGCCTATACCTACAAAATTATCAAAAATTCGGAAGCTTGAAAGAAAGACATTCGATTTGGACGTGTAAAAGCCTATTGGCACTAATTTTAATAAGTTGCGTTTAAATAAAGTCGTATTGATTGCCGCCCCGACACAGAAACGCGGATCTGTCGAAGCATGGGAGCGCGAGCCGGGGTAGGCTCGGCCTTATTAAAACTTTCGTTTATGTAATGAGACAAGATTGAGGTCGCCAATCAATAGTTGCCGGCACTCATCTTCGATAGTAGGAAACGTTGCGAAGCCAATTATAATAGCCGAATGGGTCTCAAAATGGCGTAGAGAAGCTAGGGGGCTACGATCGACGCCGTCGGGTTATCGTGTACACAACATATAGGTGAAAGTGAGCTGACGACTGAAACTGGACGCGCTTAAGGCGCGAGCATCTTGGAGAGCTCCTCATCCTGGAGGCATCCCTTCAGGAACTCCTCTTGCGTGAGCTGCCCGTCGTTGTTCTCATCCATCTTAGCGAAGATGTTCTTGGCGCGCTCCTCCGCCGAGTCAGCTGGCCTGTTACTTGAACAGGCGCCCAGCATGTCATAGATGGCCTGGAATACGCGAACATCATCGCTTTAATCCTGATTTTAAAGTCTTAAATCGAATTCAAAAACTATTTACTGCTTGAAATGATCGTAAAGAAAATATAGAAAACATTTTATATTTTAATATTTCATCGCTGATATTTTTTCCTACCCGATTTAGAACAAGTAATTGGCTCGGAAGATTCTAAGACACGCCTCTGTTTATTGAATACGGAAATAACGTTAAGAAAAGCACTTCTCGTTATAGATGAAATGGAAAATACTTCACCCATTTGCTAAATACTAATAATGAGATGTTTATTTTATAATAATAGGTATAGGTACAATTTTCCGCTGCAAAACATCTTAAGGGTACTTCAAGTTAATGATGGATTTTTGTAGAAAGCGTAATGATATACCTATTGTTATCAATATGTTTTTGTTGAAAATATCTCAAAGCTTCTATAAAATATTATATACCTAATAGGAAAATTACGTCGAGAAAGAAAATTCTATAGAAAACCTAATAAGGTTATTATATGATAAGCCCTCTGCGGAAAGTAGGTACATATTATAATAACTTCATTGTACCGCTCCATCTTGGCTGATAAAGGTTTAAAAATAACAGTGCACCCGATGGAAATACATTATGCATACCTGAACTATTTTAGTCATCTCCTGAATATCGATCACCCCATTTCCATCCACATCGTACATGCGGAAAGCCCACTTAAGCTTTTCTTCTGGGGTTCCGCTGGACGTAACGTGAATCGCCTGCAGGAATTCCTACAACAATGCAAACACCGACGTGTACCAATACAAGCTTACTCCCCAACAATGCATACGAGGGAAGCCTTGTTGGCTCTTCGTAAGCTCAAACATGGTTATAGACAGGTTCATTCGCAAAATACGGAGCGTCAATCGCAATTGCATTAAAAAGTAATATTCGCAAATAAGCTCTCACATGTTACACCTTTCGTTAAGTTACCTTGAAGTCAATGTATCCATTTTTGTCCATGTCGAATGTGCGGAACACGTGGTCGCAGAATTCGACCGCATTCCCCGAAGGGAAGAACATCTTGTACATGTCGACGAATTTCGCCGGCGTCAATCGCCCGTTAGGACAATCTTGCTGCAAAATGGGAAAGATAATAAAACATTACAATCATTTCTAATGGCATTACCAGACGCTTGGATAACATATCAACGTGTTTTACCTTGAAGCCTTTGTACCACTCTTTGATGGTGGTTTCGTCGTACGACGTGTGGGTCTTAAGGAAGTCCATGTCTTCCTTAGTGAGTTTGTCCTTGCTAACAAAGCAGCCCATTTTGTCTTCTGGAACAACGGGAAACATAACTTTAAATGCAATTCTTTTTAATTAGGTGAAACAGTTTTCGTTAAAGCAAATGCAAAATTAATGATAACGCTGAGCTTCTTGACAATTTGTCACAATTTTTATTTGCAAAATTACACATAGTTTAAATAATTGTTAAACATGCAACTGTCGTATTAATCTGAATATTAATAAGAGCTACTTTTTGTTTTCCATTCACAACCTAGTGAATGGTATGTAAAATATTTTAATTACCTCTTATCTTAAATGAACAAATGCAGATACATTGAAAGATAAAAATCGTAATTTAATTTAAAGTTAAGAGATCAAATCGCAAGCACCATACATAAAAATTAAAATGAAAATAAAAATGCCGTACAAACACATGTTTCCAAAGCCTTTTGCCATTGAATTAATCATCTTTTCCTTCGCTACCGCGTACAATACACCGCAATCCTATTCAAGACATCTAATTTCATAAGAAACAAAACATGTAACCCAGAAATACGATATTTTATACACGTCACGTTTACTTGCGGCAAATAAAGTTTATCACACTGGTAAATACTAACGATAACCGCAAGGCAATACGTATGTTATAATTTGACGTAACTACTTACCTATCAGTGTATATATTCGTTGCGTTATAACTAACAAATAACATAATATCTACAATATCAAAATGAATACTCGACACATTTATAGAAGGAATTTTAAAGAACCACCAAAAGAATCGATTTCCAGTCAGCATTGTGTCCGATAGAATGTTGGCCTATTTCTTATTATAACCTAGTATTGGCTTGCATATAGCCCGTTATTAACCTATTTATTATTCAAGATTTATATGCCTCGCTAAGGTCAAAGTGGAACCCTAACTGTGAATAATATAAAGTAATTTATATCGCATCCGATAGTTATGTTGCCGCGAAGTTGGAAAACATGATATATAAGCGTCGGAATGTGGCATCGGCTTGAAAGTAGTGCTGATTTACGAGTTTCTCTTCACAATTGGAAGTGGAGTATTGATGGCACATTTGACGCGGCTGACTTGGGGCGTGGAAATGTCACGGACGGAATGGCGATAAAGATAAAGAGTGAGGGCCCGCGGTCCTTGGCATCAGCGCCCATGTTCCCAATACGTGACACGATAACACCTGAAGCTTTTATTCAACTTTTATTATTTGCTTCATCTATCCAAATCACTATTCTTTCAGTATTGATTCTGCGGTTGCAAACTAAAATTTGGGTATCTGTAATCTAATACCAATTCGTAACTGCCCGTTTACGTAATGCACGTATTTGTTATATTTAATATCACGTTAAAAAAATGTTGTGTGGTTTTATGAAACCACGGTAAAAGTGAAACTTTCCGAACACTACTCGGCAGCCGACCGTCACGCGACATGCGCTACACAGACCAAAAAGTTTGAGACGATGTAATAAAAGTTTCACTTTAAAAATATTTTTAATTCTGATTCCATATTTAACTCTAAAGTACGAATTTTCGTAGCTTGAGATAGATAAAGAATGAGTTATATTTAAATAAAATCATTAAAATCCTTTATTGTGTAAGATAATGTTGCCGACCACTCTTCAAAAAATGCAAACTATTAACATTAACTGGTTTGTACATCCTGGAATATTGTATTTTTGCTAAGAAGCATAAGGATTTGTTTAGATCTGCAAAAGAGGGATATCAACTTGGCAATAGAGATCCTACAAGGCTGCTGATGCCAAAATGCCGTACGGCCTTATACCAAAAAAATGCATCTGTTATGTGTATAATAATTCAATGAAATTAGTATATATATATATTCAATGAAATTCCCAAATCTTTGAGGGAATTACCATTTAATATTTATAAAAAGCGTTTAAAAGCCTGGCTAATTGAAAAATGTTATTATGACTTAAAATAATTTTTTCAAAAATCAAAATAATGACATAATATTATAATATTGTAATTATTTGTATAAGTAAATTAAATTGTATTTGTAGTAATTGACATATAATTGTAAAAAGGGTAATAGTTGACATAATTATATTATATAATTATAAAAATGATATTTATGTATAGTCCTTTCCACCTAAGATGATTTCTGTGACACATCGATTTTTGACACGTGTAGAGATGTCTTTACTGAAATCATATCAATTGTTTTCGATAATCGATAATATTTTATATGGAAATGAAATCGATTTGAATAAAGTACCAAAATTAGTTTTTTCAGCATTTCGCCAACAATTAACTAAGGAAACTTAGCAAACAACAGCAACAAAAACTCAACAATAACAATTAGTAACAATAACAGAATACCACGTAAAGTATCAATATAAAAATGCAACTTGTATACAAGGCAGACGCACTCGTACATACGATTGACTCGATTGACAAACGATCACAAGATGGGCGCCGATTATATAATTTTCCAACTCTATGATTTTTCAACGATCCATTTCATGTACACGAATATTATATTTTTGTGTTATTTTATTTTATTTTTCATTATATTAAACTAAACAATACTGTTTTTGATGTATAAGCTTAAGATGTTTCATTTTTATATTTTTGGTAATAATGCCGCCATAAAATAAAAATATTATGCACTAAAATTATTTTGGCGTTTTAAACATAAAATACGTAATTCGGAACACGATGAAGTGTCACAGGAATCATCATAGCTGAAAAGGACTATAGTAAGACATTGACATTCTATTGTTAATTTTTGCATGCCAATCAATTGGCGATTTGTGCTGAACAATGAATTATGTAACATCTGTAAATCTTCCACATTTCTTGCAAAATAAATCATTTCATTTCATTTCATTTCATACACTTTCAAAGGTATAATGTAAACTCCAATTAAAAGTATTACATTAAATAGAGTGAAATTACCTCTGCTTAGGATAAGAATGAACAGAGAGGTCTTTAAATAAAAATACCCTTATCTTTACGGGATTTCATTAAGCTAAAACGTTCGTAACCATTTATTTAGCTAACTTCCAAGTTCCCGATTGTCTCACTGCTATAGAACAAGAACAAAAGAGTACATTCCGCTACAACGTGACGCTTTAACGAGATCATATTTATTAACCGAAAGCTTTATATAATTCCCCGGATTTTAAATGTCACACTTGCGTAATGGACGTCCTGTGCATGTCCATTGATTGAATTATCGTGTACCGCACACTAACCTAGATACGTGTAGGACGTAGGTATAAGCCAGCAGATACAAAATTGAGTGATGTGTAAAAATAGAACATAATAGCTTTACCGCCGTAACCATTTTACATTCGACTTTTTTAACTTTATTCCTAGCAGGTATTAACTATACAGACGAGAAATGTTATTAACAGGGCTGGATTTATTATAGACTATTTTTCATTTCTTAGAAACTGCATCGTAATTATGACAAATCCTTGAATTGAATGCTCACCGTAGATTATTAGCTGACTCGTGTATACAAATACAGTTGGTATTTATTTTTTCACTCTAGTGTTATAAAAGTTGAAACGCAACCATTTTAAATGAAACGGCAAATATATTTTTTAGTCAGGTTTTGCGGTTGAAAATAATAAAATTATTTTTGTCTGTTATCAACCTACTAATTGAACTAAACGCCTCATTCATTAATTCCCACGACTAAGTGGCAACTAAGTCTTACGAATAGTTTTGTATGCCGCTTTGGCGGTTAACTTAACGTCAAAGCTTGAATTAATAGATAATTCCATTCAGTTTGTTCATGCTAAATAACTGGTCTACATCATATGATGATTTGTTAGAATACAAAACAAGACACAAGACTTAAATATCTACCAATTAGCATTTGAACAAACGCAATTCAACAAAGATAAAACATCTGCAAGTAATCACCCGTCATCTCAATTTAACTTAGTTACATGTTCGCTTTGTATTTTGTTAATAATTGAGAAACGAAACTGATTTTTATTTTCTCGTAACTTGGGAAATGTAATCCTTTGAAGATAAATTTGGAAATTGCACCAGTTTGGAAAAATAATAGCAAAAATTGCAATTGCTTTCTCAACGGAACTGCATTAAATCACCTCTCAATTTTATTTGAGTCGAAAGAGAAACCAGAAACGTTGGGCCGTCCGGCGAACGCTACCCGTGTCCAAACAGCATTTTACGCGGCTAACAGTCTTGACAACACAAAATCCTATTTGCGTTATTCCGTCAGCGCCAAAACTGAATTTCATTTTCCTTTCAGCGACACCGAGACATTTTATTAAATGGACACTTTATTCAGGATATTGAAATAACAGCGGATTGTTGTTTAAAGAGACTTGCAGTCGACGATTTCAAATAATTATTGTAAATATCACAATAATTTATAAGTAGTTACGTACCTGATGTCATTTGTTGAGCTTGTACCTATCATGAATGGAACACTTTTATCTCTTTATTTATCTACATTAAGATAACAATATACAAATGAATATTCTTTAATTAAGAAACAACGTAGGTATTTCTATTGCCAATATAAATCAAAACAACCGGTAGGTAGCACATGTGTGACTGGAGTAAGCGCTTGCTATTATTTAATATCGTTCACATTAATCTAATGAAGCCACGCTTCTGATGGGGTAGTAGGTAAGGAAATTTGATAAATTTATACCCGACCATCGGCGGCTATTATATTATGCACCGTCACGATAACACTATTACAAGTATATTTATCGATACAGTAAGTATAAGGCTGTATAATTGTAGCCTAATCAAAGCCTAACGTGGGTTTATAGGGAAGGGATTTCAATAAAATCAAACATGCCAATCAAACATATTTTGGAAAGGCTAATCTTGATTTATCAAGTCAAATTGTATTTACTTAAATCAACTAGTTCAATCCGAATTGATTACATCCAGCTTATTTTTGTTAATCAATATCAACAAAGAGTATCGCGTCAGATTACGTTCCGTGCTTGTGCTTGAATAAAGGGTCTGTTTAATTAATTTTCCATTCGAGAAGTCACGCTTTGATACTTACGAACATACATACAATAGTACGAAACATAGCAGGGTTAGTGACATTAATTTTGTTAGCAAAATGAAGAAAATACAAACTTCTTTAATTGGCAGAGATAATACTATTAAAACATGTAAGGCTACGAGACTTTAAAATGTTGAATAATGCTATTACATACTTCAATTTTCGCTCACTAATGTAATCATAGCCGGCCTCCATACAAAAAGGGCACAAAGGCATTCAGCGGAAAAGTATCATAAAGGGTGACAGCGTCAGTGGAACACTTTGACCTGAATGCAGCCGACGGCTACAAGCAAATCGAATTATAGGCAATCACGTATCACGTCGCCCTCACGAATTTCCAACACGTCGACACCTAATAGCCGACACAGATGCGGCTATCGACGATCGGGCTACGTCATAGAAACGATACGTGAACAGTTATTTTCAGACGCCTTTTCTGACGATACGCAATAAATAGCTTAAGTGATTTATGTACATTAAACAGTTGGGTTGCGATCGACTGAAATAGTACAGAGGAACGGTAAGACATCCTCTGATTACCAATTTGTTAGCCATGATAATGCCTATTCATTGTATTGCATTCTTCTATATTATTACGATATATTCCATCTTGGTATGAAGGATGGCGTGTGACACATTTAATAAAACAGGTTAAATTTGGGATGTATCACCAGAATTTTAGTTATAACTAGCTTTCCTCTAAGTCAATTATGCATAACTGACTAACGTTATTATAGAGGAGAGCCACACCAAAATCCTGATCGCTTATTATAACTGACTAACCGTATTATAGCCTTATTAAACTTTGTGCACATCATCGACGCTGCGGGCTGTCGTATTAAAATTAGTTTCCTTTATGACGTCGCTTCGTGGCGTATTTTACTTAACAAAAGAAAATAATGCAATATACTGCACTTACAACTCGTTATTTATAACGTAATAAAATAGGAATTGAAATTGAATTGACGATAAAATTAGTTCTGCGTGAATAAATTTCGCAGAACTAATTTTAAACAAGATCTCGCATAAAATAGAATAAGTGTAAAAAAATAAATACAATAGGTATTAGGTACCGAGAAATAAATGCATTTCAATAACTTTTTATTTGTCGACTATCGGAAATATGAGGTGATATATCTCGGAATAATAAAACGAAGAACCTGGTATGTTCACGGAATGGAACTGAAAGGAGAAAATTAAAGTTGGGGTCCACTCATTAATGTTCAAACAGTTACATTCACTTTTTAATTGTTATATAAAATATTACCTACAAATCTATCTTGATGATAAATAGTCACCTATAATGATTGTGTTAAGTTCTATAGGTACACCTCCCTATAGCTTGGATAATTGTTTGTCGTATGAAGCATATGTTTTAATTTAAGGAGAACATATCAAATTCGCAACAAATTGGTATCAGATCCACGTAGAGCATGAAGGCCGGCAGCCGCCAGCCGCCTTACAATTGAGGTCGACACCGTAGAATTGCAGGTCACGTCGCACCTAGCAGTCACAAGTAATCGTTGCAATTTAGTGAATGGACTGGACTGAGCCAATTACTAACTAACTGAATAGCGCCTGTTTTAAACTCAATTAAGGGACGCGGTTGATTCAATTATGAGCAACATAAAAATATACTGGAGAGCGCCACAAAGTAATTTCAGCAAAACATTCGATACTGAAGCCACACGAATGAGCGAGATTGCGCTAGTCTTAATGAAGCGAAACAACTGATTCACTGAGATCATACAAAAACAGTCAGGTCTGAAACTCGTTTTCAACTTTCAACGGTTTTACTAGAAAAGAACCTGATATCCTAACATTTAATTGATATTTTTACTTGTTTTTAACTATTACTCGAGATAGCCATAAATTACCTCGCGTATTACACGGCTGAGTGCAAAATAAAGACTTTAAAGGCATTTTTCTCTTGTTGTTTTTTACACTTTCTGAAAAACAAGCTTCACGCCGGCCGGCGCGTTATTCAAAGGTGATATGAATTGAAAATATCTTTAAGTTTCTGAGAGCTGGATGAAATAAAGACCATAATATTCTTGTTTTCAACGCTCATAAAATAAGAACTATGAAAGATAATTTTCAAAGGTGATGGAAAAAAGTATTCAGAATATGTCTGAAGTAATATTGAAAGTACCTTGAAATTAAGTGCAATTTTATTGTCTATGGAAAAGATGTATGGAATTTGGAAAGTATATTAGCTACAAAGATTTTGTGTGCACAAATATAATATGTACCTAGTTATTACACGAGCATATTTTGAAGGATGTAATTAGGGAATCCAATCCCGCAAACGCGGGATCCCGCACGTTCGCGGGATTGAAAAAAAGTAAGAAAAATAGGCTCAGACGATGATCGGAACTATTATCGGACGGAACGGAACGTAATCAATGTCAGTTCCAGTACTCTATGACTGGGGATTCCCCTACGGCGCACGGGTATTTAACTTTGCGCGTACTGAATGGGTGGCAGAGTCTAGAGCTGCTGTGCGTGTACCCACTCGAGATAATTCAACTGATTTGATATTGACACTTTTTGAATGTGGAGGGAATAGGGGGAAGTATTTGGAAGCTGTTTATACTTATGTAAAGTCAATTCCGCCTACAAGTGTGGAAGCCGCGCGTGCTTTTTCCGCCGCTGGCTATTTATGCAACAAGATAAGATCAAATCTAAAAGATGAAACGTTAGATACTTTATCATTTCTTCGAAAGTATTTTCAACAAAAAAAAATAAGCTGAATTTAAATGCCTCTAAAACCAATGAATAGGTATGTTCTATTTCAAATAAAAATCTAAATATGAAACGTGAAATATTGTGAATATTGTATTGTCTTAAACATCATTTTATTTAATTTATAATATAAGTGATAACTTTGCTTCATGTTGATAAGAATAATTAAAAATATTTGTGTGTATTTTCTTTCTTTAAATTACATGAAACAAAAATAATAATAATTAAAATCAATCCCGCAAATCCCGCGGGATCCGCGGGATTGATGATCTTAATCCCGCAGGCTTGCGGGATCGCGATTTTGATGCGGGATTGGATTCTCTAGATGTAATTATAATAAAGTAGAAAAAGCTTAGGAAAAATTACACTAAAAATATCCAATGAAATCAAAATAGGAACGAAATATTTTACATATATTTCACAACAAAATAGTTGAAAAGAAGAACATAAAGGAAAAAAATTACAAAAGCAAAGGTTTTAATTAAACATTGCATGTCGAACTGAAAGCATTCCGGCTTCTTTTAAAATAATTGAAAGTTTTCCATTTCAACACAATAAACAGAGATAAAAATTCGATTAAATATTTCTCCCGATATTTGAAAGAGTGGAAACGTACTAGGAAATTTGAGCAAATATTTCCACAATTCTGTGTACAACAAACAACGGCTTAATTAAAATTATTTTAAGAGGAAGTAAAATGAGGATAGATACTGAGTTTATTTTTAACAGATAATGAGTTGATACTGATAGGGATCGCGTGTAGAATTAGGTACTTGCTATGATCAATATTCATCTCGTAGAGTGAATAAGTATTTAGTTCATATTTCCCCATACGTATTTTAAGTAATTTGGACAAAAAGTTCCCTTATTTCTATAGTAATTGATTTAAAAAAGGTAGCCGTATGTTCAAATTTCGTTTTAAATTATTTTTATTTCAAAAACACAAATCGGTGATGTGGTTTAAGCCCAACGAAGAGCCAAAACGGAACATATAGTTTCACATTATTATTAATTTTCTTTAGTTTGCTAGAAACGATCTTTCTAGCAAACTAAAGAAAATTAATATTAACTCAACTTATTGTCAATGATTGATCAAAATTTGGTGCTCACTAAAAAACTGTTTTCCTACAATCTCAGTGCTACGAGTAAACAAAATCATTGAGTCCATCTCATGCTAAAAGTGATAATATTGTTTTGTTTCTATTGGTATGGCAACGTTATATGGTTATACCTACCTACACGTTCTGCTTTAAATAAAAATGTTTTCCTTATTTCTGCCAAATTTCAAATATAAAATTAGCCAAATTTAAACGGACAAAATCAAGTAAGCATGGGCATTTTAAATGCTTTTTATTTTGACTTAAAAGAAAGGAGGTGAAATAGGGGTGGAAGTTTGAAAGGGAAACGGTTATTTCCGCAATAAAACGGCAGTAACTAGCCTGTTTTTAGGTTCAAAACATATTACACTTATGTGTAAGTAATTAAATCAACAATAAACGTATTCAAATCATTTTATGTTAATAATAATGTATTTCGCATTAGAATAATTAGATAAAAATGAGAACACTATCAAAAATATCTCCTAGGTTATGGGTACCTACTAAAAATATTGTTAACAATATCTTAATAGGATTTTGGGAACTGGATAGTACCTACTCGAACGGTATTAATTTTACCTTTTTATTTAAAAATATGTTAATTTGCAAATACTTGGTGGATACAAGAGATGAAAGTTAATTTTTGTAATTTTCTTACCAAATTACATTTCATTAATTCCTTTATGCTTCATCTGTATTATGCTGAATAAAATTAAATTAATTTGCATACAAAATTACAATCGTACTGTTTAAGCGATGATCTGAAATATCGTATTGAAAATACACATTGAAATAATTAAATACCTACTGTTTTAAGCTGTTTTAATCGCCAACATTATTTTCAGTAGGTAAAACAAAGAATATAAAACCTATCTATTATTAATAATAACCGGATCGGTTATATAATACACTTAACTTTTCACGACATTAAATGAAGTGCAGAGCGCACTGCTGAATTATTAAAACCATATGAGAACAACTTTATACACACACACTAATTAAGAGTTGGAAACAGGAGCTGCTGAAATAGTGATATTATATTTTCTTTTGTTTTTCAGCGCTCTATGATTTCCGTTAGTGAAGGATGTTGCTCATCTAAAATTTCCTTGTACTGTCGTATCTACCGTCCCTTCCTGTGTTATTAGCTCGTTTCCTTTTTTTAATTATTGTAGTGTTTTGTTTCCGATGTGTCATTATCGTGTTATAATTGTTTCCGATATGTCTACAACACAGATCACAGATCAAAGAAACTAAAGGGAGATATGGTTAGGGGGCGGGGCCGGTGTCGCAGCAATATGCCCAAAAAAAGAACACATGCTGTTTGTTGCATTCAGTTGACGTTCGACCGTCGGCCGGGTATTATTTGACAATGCCGTGTTGTTCCGTTAAAGTTTGTAAAAACCGAAGTGAAACCAGCATCTTAGTCAAATGGAATCACATACCATCGGTAAGTACTGAAAATTATAGATTTTCTTACTAAAATTTCAAAAACAATATTACGTAGAGTGATTTCTTGGTTTCTTATCTTTTATATTATGTGACAGAACGACAGTCACAATAATTTTTGTAAATAGTTTACAATGCTTCTTCTGTACGTGACTCTATTCAAACGCGGAGTTCGAATACCGCAGTGTATAATGAACATACTAAAGCTAACAATCGTGTAGTACGGCCGCTGCTCGCGGTCGTTAGTTAAGGATGCGAATCGAGTGTGTCCATGTCGATAAGATTCGGATTTTTACTACCTTACTACTTTATTTTTATATCATAATGTATTACTATTAGCTTAATATTTGATTGTATTATTATTATTTGATAGGTACTCGAGCAATAATTTTATACTTAGTAATTATTATACATGGATTAAAAAAAGAAGTCACTTATTTCATACTTATTTTACTTTACAATAAGTCAATAGGTTAATTAATATGTTTTAATTTTAACGTTTCTCATTTTATCGACAAGCAATCCCTATCATAAACGCATATCTTGCGGCTGTAGTGGTGCTGTATACGTACGTCACTTACAATCTAGTGTGCGAACGAATAGTCGCTCTCAAATTTTTGTGTGATGACACGCACACAACGCGAAGTATTGTTTTTATTTTGTTTACTGTTGTGTGCGTAAATTTGTAATGAGACACCAGGTTTCGTACTCAGCGCAAGCGATTGGCATCTCTCTAGATCTCTATGACACAGATGAACGAGCAATAGAACAATAAATTGTTTACTTCGAGCTACGTTCAATTCGAATTAATATTGACGCATAACATTCTCCTCCGATTGTAGCAATAGAATTCATGTATTCATGCATTCATTATTCATGAGCTCTGGATAAACTGTTACCGTGAATACGAAGCTCGAGCCGACGGAGATTTTAGTGTCGATTTCAGTCACTTCAATATACGCTGGTAAGGTTTATCGGGGTCGATATCTAGGTGGCACACCGTTGCGCTATTTTTGAATAGAAATATCGCGAATATCCGATATTCCAAATATTTATACCTAGTGCATGCGCAATTGCACGTCATCGTCAGTGAATGGAGATTTTTAATGATGAATTATTAATGCCGACTGCCTTTTCATAAAAAATGTACTTACCTAGGTACAGAATAATGTTGAAGGGATTTTGTGACATAACCTGCAGGGATTAATATAATCTAAAAAGCAGCGCTGCTATAAATACTTTCGAGACCTACAACGGGTTTATCCATTAAAATTATCTTTTCGTCCATAAACGTTTTCATAGTCAAGTAAGGCTTTACAGCTGAAATTGTGTGGTTTCGGTTTCAATACTACTCCACTTTAAGCCGTGTTTTGTTTTTACATTGCACTTTAGCATTCGACTTTCGGCTATACAAACGATCGCTTTTCGGTCATCATTGTTGGAGAGCGCGTTAGTGCTTATTGTTGCTGTGCTTATTCAGCAGCTTTGTTTTGTACGCTAATGTCAATTTCGATTCTACCATCGACAAAACTGATTTGATGTTTTTTACGTAACCGTATAAAAGATTGAGAATAAATGAACATTTATTTTCGCACTAAAGTTTTGCACGACATTTAAATTTCTCCAGATTCATTCATTATACCGGATGAAAAAGAAACGTATGAACGCTGAAACTCTCTCTTACGTCGAACTGAAACCTTTGTATCTTCAAGGTAAATGGGAATAGATATGCTTTTTCTTGGCAAGCGTGCCTCTTAGATAAAATCGCCACTCAACATTATGTGAGAACACAGGCCGCCAATGACTCATAAAAGAGTTTATGCAATAATAAGAGATTTATTATTTATTGGTGTCGAAATTCAAATCACGTCTGATGTTTTTATTTCAATATATAAGAGTATTGTTACAACAATATTATATAAGTTTGAATAAATTTTAATAAATGCAAAGATTGTATTTGCTAGTAATGTATTGGTATTGATTGTTATTTTTGTTGTTTATCTTTCAGATGAAACAACGAATTGAAAAATCAGAAGTATGCGATACACTATAAAATTTCATATTTTAATTATGTCTCCTTATTGCCGAATACAGCTCAAATTATATTTAGGCATACACTATTGACTATACATATCCACACCTATCGTCAACAAAAACTGTTATAAAAACAAATTAATATGTAAATGTACCACTAGATACAATAGAAATTGCTATTAGTCAGTTCTTTAAAGAAACGAATCTTCAATGGCGGCGCTTATCATTCCCTCTCGCTCACACACGGCCGTACGGTATGCAAAAAAAAGGGAAAAATAAAATCACTAAAATGTATTTGATTTTCCCTATAATAGTTTTTATCATAAATTTACAATGACAATTATGCATTTGCGAAAGTAAATAATGTTTTATTGGAATTTGACAAAATATGTTCTTTGGGAAAAGTTGTTCAGTTTTATGGGCTTATTACAAGTATTGTGGGGATTTTATTACATTCTGTATACGTAAATATGATAATTCATATAAATACACAAATACAATAACAAAAAAGTTTGTCAACAAACAATTTGAAATAATTAATAAAATAATTATCAATTTACGTTATTTTTATTTTCTTTTTTGCTGATCCTACCATCTGTCAAAGTCAGCTTTGGCCGCCATTGAAGATTCGTTTCTTTATTGAACTGACTAATACATGATGATGATCGCTTGTTACCACAGCTTGAACATCATGTGATAAGTGATTAGATTGCTCCAGCTCGTTTGCAACCTACTAACTGTAAATGCATTTCCGGGCCAATGGTCTGCAGCTATCTTCCTCTATCAGGATATAGAGAACAATGGACCGTAGGTACCAAACATCAAACATCATGTAACAGTAGAACGTAAACAAATCTATTCAATAAACAACTACACATACCTAGTGCTCACCAGGCTCCGAGCTGCAGGCGTACTACAATGAGAAATCTCAGGAATCTTTCACTGAATACGAACGCGTTCTACAAGGAATAATTTATATGGAGCACAGAGCACTGTATTCCTAGGAAGACGACGTCTGATTGAAAATACGACGAGATTGGTAGCGCATCTCTGTTAAATTAAATAATATATTGCAACGGAATACCTATATTAATTCTGAGAATATACGGATTCCATCTTATATTAAGGAAACTGATTACAATACTACCTACCAATGCGGTTCTTAGATATCTTTTTTTAATAATACTAATACGATATTTTCTGATTAGAAAATATGCTAGCGGTAAACTTTTGTTAAACTCAATAATTTGAAATATCTTATTGCATCCTATTCTACTAATATTATAAATGCAAACGTTTGTGAGGATAGATGTATGTGTATGTATGTATGTTTGTTACTCTTTCACGTAAATACTACTGAACCGATTACAATGAAATTTAGCACACATATAGAGGATAGCTTGGATTAACACATAGGATAGGTTTTCCCCATAGATTAATAATCCCACGGGAACGGGAGCTATGCTGGTTTTTCTTTGAAAACGCGGGCGAAGCCTTGGGCGGAAAGCTAGTTTAAGATATGTACAATGTACAAAGCTACGTAATCATAAGCCGCCTAACATTCCACTCAAGGGTGAATACAGAATTGAGCGTTAACAATCCACAATTCCTGACTAAATCACTTACCCACTCAAAATTCTTCCATGCACTCATGGGATATTATTACCTCATAACTGTTGTGTATAAAACTTATACTTTATCTGAAATTACGACATTCATAAATATTATTTATGTTATAATCCAAAGCCTCTTATTCAGAAACTGATTTATATGAAAATGTAAGCACACAATGCATCGTTGGAAAACCGTATTGACACAAATAGGTGAGCTATTACGTTTTCTTTCTCTCTTGTATCGCAGTTACTTTCACTACCTACATGTTTAAAAACCGAGATAGATTGCACATTAGATGGGTAATTTACGATCGCTTAAGGGCAAGGTCAATGGTAATAAGAGGGAAACGTTTCTAACAAAGATTTAGATTTTATAGAGGAACGGAATTTTGCATTCTTTGCACATACATTTGTTGATTTATTCAAGAAGCAACAGATTTTGGTTTAATAACTCTGATCTAATTGCTGCTTCAGAGTTAGATCAGAAATAAGGTACCTAATAGTTAATAAATTGTAAAATAACGCGTAATTTTAAGACGTCAAAGAAGTTTTAATTAATATTTGCAAAATTTTTTGCATTGGGACAGCTATCATATTTGATGGGGGAAATTGTGGATAACAACTGTGAGTTTATAAAGAGCAGTTTATAATAGTCTAAGATCCGGCTGCAGGATTAGTGCGTTCATCGGTTTTTTGCTGAAAAC